>JBCEWC010007968.1:0-20649 GCA_038996855.1 Solanum aculeatissimum | reverse complement strand
TCGGCAACCAACTTCTTCAATTCCACCAAAGAGGGATCTAAATCTTGCTTAGCCTTAACATCAACTACCAAGGAAGACTCTGACCTACCTTGCACAAAGATTCCACCATTGTCGGATTTGGCTAACCTCACACCCAACCTAGCCAAATGGTGCACATACCTTGCTATCTCCTTCTTTTCCTTATCCACATGTGTCACTCTTCCCATGGCGAATCTACTAAGAGCATCCGCCACAACGTTAGCCTTGCCGGGGTGATAAAGGACACTCATATCATAGTCCTTAAGAAGTTCCAACCATCTCCTTTGCCTTAAATTAAAGTCCCTTTGGGTGAACACATATTGTAAGCTTTTGTGATCGGTGAACACATCCATATGGACCCCATACAAATAATATCGCCAAATTGTCAAAGAAAATACTACCACCGCTAATTCAAGATCACGAGTCGGATAATTTTGTTCATGCACTTTTAATTGTTGGGAAACATAAGCTATGGCCATACCATGTTGCATGAGCACACAATCCAAACCAATATGTGATGCATCACAATAAACCACAAACCCATCTAAACCATTGAGCAAAGTTAATACCGTGTCCGATGTAAGTCGATCCTTCAAAGTTTGGAAGCTCTTCTCACATTCAGTAGTCCACACAAACTTGGATTTATTTTGAGTCAATTTAGTCAACGGAGACACTATAGATGAGAACCCTTCAACAAACCTTCTATAATAGACGGCCAAACCAAGGAAACTTCTACTATCCGAAGGCATCAATGGTCTAGGCCAATCTCTCACCGCTTCGGTTTTCTTAGGGTCAACCTTGATGCCATCACCGGACACCACATGACCAAAAAAGGCAACTTCTCCCAACCAAAACTCACATTTGCTAAATTTGGCATACAATTTCTTTTCTCTCAAAGTTTGGAGAGCCAACCTCAAATGAATCATGTACTCTTGTTCACTACAGGAATAGATCAAGATATCATCAATAAAGACCACCACAAAATTATCAAGAAACGTCTTGAACACCCGATTCATAAGATCCATAAATACCACTGGAGCATTCGTCAACCCAAAATACATCACCACAAATTCAAAATGACCATAACGAGTCTGGAAAACTGTCTTGGGAATATCATACTCCCTTACCTTCAATTGATGATAACCCGAACGAAGGTATATTTTGGAAAAGTGAGTAGCTCCTTGAAGTTGGTCAAAGAAATCATTAATCCTAGGCAACGGGTACCTATTCTTAATGGTCACCTTGTTTAATTGCCTATAATCAATACACATCTCGAGAGACCCATCCTTTTTCCTCACAAACAACACCGGAACACCCCAAGATGAAATGCTTGGTCTAATATATCCTTTTTCCAACAAATCCTTCAATTGGTCTTTCAACTCCGTTAACTTCGTTGAAGCCATACAATACGGGGGAATGGAAATGGGTTGAGTATCCAGAAGAAGGTCTATACCAAAATCCACTTCTCTATCGGGAGGGATGATGGGAAAATCCTCGGGAAACACATCGAGGAACTCCTTTACCACCGGAACCGATTGAAGCCTAGGAGATTCACCCTTCGTATCTCTAACCCGTACAATGTGGTAGATGCACCCTTTCCCAATCATTCTCCGGGTCTTAAGGTAGGAAATAAACCTACCCTTAATCACGGAATTGCTACCCTCCCACTCTAATACTGGTTCATTAGGGACTTGGAACTTGAACCGCCTAGTTCTACAATCAATAGAGGCATATGATGCATGCAAACAATCCATCCCAAGAATGACATCAAAATCATACATTTCAAGTTCTACAAGATCACTGGGGAACACTTTATGCAACATCGACACGGGATAACCCCTATACACTTTCTGGGCCACAATAGAATCACCCACGGGAGTATACACCGAATAAGGTTCCCTCAAGGTTTTGGAACTCTTACCAAATTTTATTGCCAACAAAGGAGTTACAAAAGATAAATTTGCACCCAGATCAAGTAAAGCATAAGCATCAAATTAAAGATTTTCAACATACCTGTGACGACATCCGGAGTTTCCTTCACCTCTTGGTGGGCATGGAGAGCATAGAACCGGTTATTCTTTGGAGCACCACCAACCGTAGCCTTTGGCGGCCCTTGACCACCGGGAGCCACTTAATCCTTCTTGGCACCCCTAGGAAAATCGAACACCTTGTGGTCCAAGATACCGCACCCATAGCAAGCACCCGAAAGCTTCCTACAATCACCCACATGATGTTTTCTGCAATGGCCACAAAGAATAAATCGGGGACCACCCCCAACTTGTGCCTTAGGAGGAGGCACTCTCAGGTTTGCAACTCTCACATTCGAACCTTGGCCTTGATGAAATCGGCCAAAACCACCACCACCACTTTTGGAGTTGGAGAACCCACCATCAAACCAGGCCGTCTTTGCTTCATGCATCCTCCTTTCCTTAAGCTTCTCTCCCTCAATTTGTTCGGCGTAAGTCATGAGCCAAGAGATATCCATGTCACGAATGAGCATAGAGGTCCTACACTCCTTCACCACCAAGTCTAAAATATTTGAAATGAACCTGTGCATTCTTGCACGGGGATCGAAGAAAAGCATAGGAGCATACTTGGAGAGTTTAGTGAACTTGAGGGCATAGTCCCTCACGGTCATACCACCTTGCTGGAGATTGATAAACTCGATTATTTTGGTTTCCCTAATCTCAAGTGGGAAGAACTGATCAAGGAAGGCCATATTGAATTTCTCCCATCCAACCTTCACATCCATCACCCTCTCAATAAGCCATTGATTATACCATACTTGTGCCATGTCCTTAAGTTGGTAAGCTGCTAACTCCGTCTTTTCTTCCAAACTCACCTATAATTGTCAACACTTTAGTGAGTTCATCAACGAACTCCTGAGCATCCTCAACAACCTTAGAGCCATAAAATTTTGGAGGGTTCATACGGGTGAAGTCCCTCACCCTTGAGGTCGGAGTACCCATATTGACCGGATTGACAGGCCGAGCTAGGTTGGCCACAGCTTGGGCCAACATAGAGATGATATTTCTGAACTCAGCATGGGATACCTGTTCCTCAACCGGTGCCCGAGGATCTTTTTCCTTAACTTCGGGAGCCTGACGGGCAAGGGAAGCTCTTCTGGGAAGCATTTTCTATAAGAGCAAAAAAAATACCAAAGTTTAGAAAGAGTCATCGTAAGATCTCATGGCACGACATAAGGAAGAAATGAAATTAGGCAATTCCTAAAACGTCGTCATAGCCTCTTGTTCATGGACATGGCTCGCATCACACCCATGAAAAAAAACTCTAATTGACACGGTATGTTAGACTCTGACGATCATTACAAACCTAGAGTTCTGATACCATCTTTGTCACGACCCAGATAAGGGCCTAGATATGACATGGCGAAGGAGAACCCAAAAGTCCTCGATCAAGACATCATAGCATCATTACACATATCATTGGTTCAGAAGCACGGAAGCGAAACACATAACACATAAGCTCTAAGAGAATCGAAGTTGTGGACTCAATCTATGGGGATGTTATCGAGAATGGGATAAGCATGGATTCACATAACACATAGTCAATCACAACTCCCAACATCAAGTCATGAGCATAATCAATAACATTTCTCATAATCAAGGCTCATAAGCATATTATTACATAATCATAATAGTCAACAATTTACAAGTCGACGAACAAGAGTTTAGTTTGTCCAACAAGCCTCAACATAGATAAAGTGGGGCCTCGACATAGTTTGAGGCTCACCCTCAATACATAAGAAAGTAAATAACATAATAAAACCAGGTAGATAGAAGGTGGCTATTGCCCTTGAACAAAAGGGTTTACCACAAGCAAAAATCTTCGACAATGATCACTCATCGGGCAAATATAGATAGAGATCGCCGCCGGCATCTATATGGTTAGAACATGTAGACAAGAGTATGGGTTAGCACAATTAAGTACTAAGTATGTAGGCATTCAAATACATATGCACATGAACCTATAGCAACCTACATGACTAGGGCACATATATAGAAGTGAATATAAGAAAGGAGAATATATGATATGCCATGAATTCATGATGCATGAAATGCCATAATACTTAATTTAGAGGGGATGGAACCATAACCGACATCACACTCCATGCGATCTAGTACATGAACTCCCGATGCCAGGCCCCCGCATCGAGATGAGGGTGTCTACTTGCCAAGGGTAGATCACACCACACCTTACGGGTCTCTCATTTCGGTGTGATGGTCACCTTCCTTACGGATGTCCCATTTCAGAAAGATTTACATAACATATCATACCTATGGAGGCATATAGTTTGACGAAAAACAGTATGGACCCTGTGAAGAAAGCCCACCCCGACTCCAATCCCTCGGTACTAACAAGAATACGTATACATATACATATATATTCTTTCAAAATAAAACATGACATTTGAACATCAAAACATGCATACTTGGGCTTAGGAGTCAAACATACTTTCAAATACTTTTATGCATACTTAACAAGAGTTAAAAAAAGCTATAGTCATGCATCGTGGGCTAAAAGGCCAAACTTTCATGTCATACTTTATGCATAAGAGTAGCTTCATACCTATCATGCTTGTCAAATCATAGTGGTGTAAACACCCACATTGCTCAACGAGCCATAGCATAGACTTAGTATGATCACAACTTAGCCTTAACCCATATGAATGGCATGGGTAATGGACTTAGTCCACATCAAAACTTTCATTATAAATTCATGAATCATGCATGCAATGCCATGAGGAACAATATGAATGGCATGGGTAATGGAATTCAAACTTTAAATTCAATTCAAGAGTAGTTCATGAGAAATTCAAGTCAAATCTACCATTAAAACATCATTCAAGTAATACCCATGCATAAATCAAAGGTAAAAAGGACATGCATAACTTGATCATCATCAAACCATTAAACCTTCATGAAATTCAAGCTTAAATCAACCTTAAAACAACTAAATTCTACAGCACATAATCCCAGTCAAGTAATTACTTCAAAATTTAAAGAACCTAACCTTAATTAAAACTTAAAAATCAAATTTAAAGAGGGGGATTCTTGGGTCTTCATGGATGAAAGGGAATCTATGAATCAAACCCACATACCTTACAATTGATCAAAGAAATTGAAGAATTAAGCAAGCAAGGTGATATTCCCCAACTTTCTTCAAGCTTTCAACAATGGAGGTCAAGAGAATTTGGGAATTTTCAAAGATCAATGAGGAGTATAAGAATGGATGAAAAGGGGTTAGGGTTAGGTTAAGGGGGTTTAGGGGACCTTAGAAAGCCTAAAAGGGGCCTAGGGGTTAATTAAATTACAAATTAACCATTAATGAAATAGACAATTAACTGAAAGACAGTGTCACATGGTTGGCTTCAGGGCACCATCTACTGGTACACGGTCCATGTACTGGACCGTGAGCCTTGCCTTGGTTTTGTCTTTCGGCCTGAACTCTCGGGGACTTTCTGGATCACTTCACGGAAGGGTGTCACGGGCCGTGTGGCTTCACATAGACCATGTAATGGTACGTAGAGCCACACTTGCCACAGAAACCATCCCATACCTTGGCCAACTCACTTCCCCACTTGACGGACCCTCAAACGGACCGTTTGGAGTCTCACGGATCGTGGGGTGGTCTGTGGGACTTCACTTGGTCTAGGGGTTGGACCCTGAGCCCACTGGATCATCACACGGACCCCCACATTGACTGTGGATCCTTACACGGTCCGTGTTCCTATCCTTGGGCCATTTCCAGAGCCTATATCCAACGTCTTCCGAATTACAAGCAATCTCACTATTTTGGCCCTAACTTCCTCATACAAACTCCGAATTGAGTGAAACCAGTTGTGTTGTGAATATAACTCAAAGAGCTTAAATTGGATATGTAGTATCCCACACAGTTCATCCCGTACCAAAAGTTATGATTCCTCAAAGTACACTGCCCAAACAGCCTTTCTAGGCCACCAAATGGTCCGTTTTGCATTCGGCCACTTAAACTCAACCCATGGCTACCAAAATTCAAACATGACAAGTATAACATTATACAAGATCAACCATAAGAAGTTTTCAAAAAAATTTGGGTCGTTACACTTGTGTCACCATTTTTTACCTCAATTCTTCATTCCTTGCTTCCCTGTTTCTATAAACTTGGGTGATATAACTTTTGGTTGCCCAAATTATTTTATGATTTTCCGAATTGATGCTTCTATCACCCTTCTTCACCTAACACTTGGGTTTGGATCCTTCAATAAAAGGCAATCAATGTAGTCATTTAACTATCCACTAAAGTGTTCGGTGATAGTCGATTTCCACTGCCAGGAAATTTTGCTACTTTTGTCCTATTTATCTTAAAATTGACTTTGCATGCATTTCCTTTGTTACGACCCAATCCTAGGGCCTAAGTTCAACATGAAGAATCGGGAACCAAAGGGTACCTAAAACAAACCTCATAGCATACATAAGCATATCCTTGGTTAAAAAGCATGGATCAATCATAAACACTTAGTACTAAGGGAATTTAGGACTTAGGATGCACTCTATGGGGACAAGGGATAAGGAATTTCCACCATTCAATTACATCAAGTAAATCTAAGGGAAAGGGGATATGAGACGCACTTTATGGGAAGTAGGGACTTAGAAATTTCATCATCTTAATAATATCATCACGAGAAACAATATATAATGCTTAGGGACTAAGGAAAAGACTTCATTGATACATAAGTATCCGTATGAGTCATACATAACACATTATCCAATAATACGTCTAAGTCATAGATGGGATGGGGTCCAAGACATGTCCTAGGCTCACCCTCAAAAGAAAAGTAATAAGAATATCAACGTCATGACATAAACACAATAGATAGAAGATGGATATTGACCTCAAAATAGAGGACTCATCGAATGAAAACTCTTCTATGATCTAAAGCTAGCCACATGGAGGATGTCGAGGAGCGTTGGTCCCTACATGGTTAAATCATGTAGGCATAGAGTATGTGTTAGTGTTTTGAATGTAGTAGTATGTGGGTATGCAATACAATGAAGTATAAGTCAAAAGATAGTGAACAATATGATCATTTAAAATATTTCTAAAATCATAGAACATAATATAAGGCATATGGGAAGTAAAGAACGTACACTTAGTTGATTTCATGATAAAACACTTAAAATTATAATAATAAGGAATGTAGGTTATTAAGCATAATTATAATTGTAATACCTTTAGGAAGACAATGTGTTACTTTTTAGGAGAAGTATCATCTTACCACGAATGAGACATTAGTGATCATAATGAAGAACATCATGCATACTACAGGAGTATGTCATATACCTTTACGAGAAATACCATTAGTGAACATCATTTGAATTTGTAAAGCAATGAGTAATATCAATTTTATAAATAGCTACCACAGTAGTGAATATCTTTGGACATAATAAGAAGGAACCGTCATAAATCATCATAAGAGGATCCCAAAGTCCACTCAGTGCTAAGTGTAACTCTCATAGAATAATCATAACAATGAATCATAGAATCATCTAACATGAATCATGCATATAATTAGGAATACAAAGTACCCATAATAAAATAAACCTTGAAATTAAAGATTGGGTTGAAAGGGTTTTGGGCTCCATGGATGGAAGGACCTATGGATGAAGAATCCAACATACCTTAAAGAAAAAATAGAGAAGAAAGTTGTAGAGAATCTTTGATTTGATGAAAATTTTGGAAGAAATTGAACCTTCTTCTTCAATGGAGGATTTGAGTCTTCTTCCTTGAGAGAAAAATTTAGAATGAGTGAAGAAGAAGGTTATGGGAGCATAAAATAGGCTTAGAAAAGTGTATTTACGTTAAATAGGTTGAAAATTCTTTCTGAGAATGTAAAAATATCATCAAGAGTAAAAAAAAGGATATTTTAATGAGTCCTCGGTAAAATTGGTGGTCTTTGAGTCCCAACGCGGAACCATTCAGTGGTAAGCTGAATGGGACCGTTGGGTCTATTCTTTGACAGTTTTTGAAGGTGTTTGAGACAATTCAGCTGTCAAAATTGGTGGGTCGCGAAATTATTCTATGGATCACTGAATTTTATAGATTTTTTAAGCTTTAGTAAAATGGCCATAATATTTTACTCCAAACTCGGATTAAGGCAAAATTGAATGCATTGGAAAGATGATTCAAAGAGCTTTAATTTTATAGGTAGTTGGTGACCTAATTAATTATGATCTAAGAGATATTACCATTTCAAATTGACCCTTATACAAATTTATACCAAAACTTAGTTGATAGGAATATGATGTGTTGTCGAAATACAACAGTTTGATGGTTAAAACTTAAAATTTTGTGTGTTCTCAAAGTGATATTAGTAGATTTGATGTGTTTTATATTTGTTTGTAGGATTATAGGGTTGGCATGTGTTTTTTAGCAAAATATGCTGAAACAGTAGTTTTTGATGATCCATGGAACCCGTAGCAGGTCGTGGAAGAGTTCATGAGCCGTAAGAGGGGGTTCATAGAAATTTCAAGTGAAGGGTGATTTTTTGAATAAGATTCTATGAGTGATGCGGATGAGCCATAAAACAATCCAAAAGTGGTAGAGTTGAAGTCGTGCTCTAAGGATCAGAAAGTGTAGAAGTATTGAAAGTCTATCAGACGAAACCCTCCACAAGTTGAAGAATCTTATTGTAACGACCCGAAGATTTTTTAAACTTGCATTACTGGTTGGGGGCTGATTCTGAGGTTGTCTTGGTTAGTCTATGATTTTTCCAAACTCCTCTTGCCTGACCGTCTTGGAAGAAATCGTATTGGGGTAAGTTTTTCTTGGCGTCTTGTGGGTATGCTGATTTTAAATGGCCATATCTTATAGTACGGGATGAACTATGCAGGCTATGACCTGTCAAATTGTAGCTCTTTGAGTTATATTCTCAACGCACTTGGTATCACTCAATTCGGAGTACGAACGTGGAAGTTATGGCCTTCGCAGTGGGACTGTGGAAAAGGCAGTGGACCACGGACCGTGTGGAGGTTCACAATCCGTGAGCCCGGTGTGTGGGGTGTTCCAGTGAGTAGCCCAAGCTATGGACCGAGACTCCGAGCCAAGTAAGGCTCTACGGACCAGTTCACGATCTGTGTGAGGCCTCACGGCTTGTGAGGCCTGTCTGTGTGGTGGTCCAGAAAGTTTCTAGGACTTTGTGCCAAGGCTCGGAGCTAAGTGAGGCTCCACGGACCAGTTCACAATCTGTGTAAGGCCTCACAGCCCATGAAACCCACCCGTGAAATGGTCCAGAGAGTTGCCCTAGGAATTTTATCATTTAAATATCCAAGTGTTCCTTCACGGGAAGGCTCACGGACCGTGAGTCACTACATGGTCCATGTAGTGTACCGCCGGTGACTGTGTCCAATTTTCTTCCTTGTTTTATTAATGGTTTAATTATAATTTTAATTGATTCTAGGGCCATTTTAGTTTTTTTAAACTCCCCTAAAACCCCTGAATTGAACTCTAATCACTTCCAATTCATTCAATCTCTAAAGTCTCTTCAAATTTTCTCTCAACCTCCATTGAAGGCAAGCTTGGAAATCTGGGAAAATTTAATCCTTCTTCAGAATCTTCTTGTTCCACTTGATTAATTCAAGGTATGTGGGCTTGATACATGGTTTCTCTTCCAACCATGAAGATCCAAAAACTTTCTTTCTTTAATTTGATAAATTTTGATTTCTTGAAAATGGGTCTTTAATATTATGAATGATTTACTTGAAATTGAAGTGTGGGAAGTGTTAATTTATTAATTTCAAAGTGGATTGAGCCCCTAATTGATGAATCCCATTGATTTCATGATGTTTCAAAAATGTATATCCCCTTAGCTCTTCAATCCAAATATGGGTATTAAGAATTTTATTTTAAATTGATGATTTCATCATGCTTTGGATATGGACTTATTGTATTGATGATTTAAAAGTTTTTATCCAATACCCATGCTACTCTTGATCATCCATACATTGCATTCATGAATATGAAAGGTTTGTTATGATAAAACTCTTGATAAGGGTTTGACCCTCATGTTATGATATGATTTAATTTGATAAGACATGGGAATTAACTAAATATGATCACATAAAGTCTATGTTATGGCTCTTTGAGCAATTATGGGTGTTTACATCACTTTGGCATGATATGATATGTTATGCTGAATGAGCTATTCTTATTGCATTAGATTGGAAACTCTTGTTGGCATTTAGCCCAATTATGCATTATTTTGAACGAAATGTCAAATCTCCATTTTGAAGGCTTGTGTATGTACATGTATTCTCGTGGGATGAGACTTAGCACCGAGGAATTGGAGTCAGGGTGGACTATCTCCTAGGGTCCATACTCCTTTCCGTCAAACCATGTGCCAACATGGGTTATCTCTCTTGATGGGATTGACTTGTTATGTATCCCCTTTCTTAAGGGTTGACTAGAGATCTACCTGGCAAGTTGTCCAATTCCAAGTAGTAGCTCGCTTGGTCTCTCTTGTTGTCGGTTGAGGTCACATCCTCGCTATAATATGTATATACAGGTTTGCACTTCATGCATCACGACATGACATGACGTATTGTTATGACATAAACTCCTTGGCTATGCATACTCTTTCCATACCATGTGTGCCCTTGTCATCTAGTAGAGGCATTGTTGTATATATCGAACTCTATTGCACGTTATGTTATGTGTTGATTGCAATGATATGATTATCTATTTTTTATGATGGTTCTTATATTATGCTTTTGTTTCCGCTTATGATATTATGATGGTTGGTTGTGAATGTGCTTAAGTGGAAGGTCCCAAAACCTTTTTACCCCCATAGCTTGAGTCATACTTACCCGCCCCTTAGAACATAATTGTTATGTGCTATGTGATTCATGCATATCCCATTCCTAGCAACATCCCTATAGCTTGAGTCTAAAGCCCCGGAATCCCCTAGACTTAAGTGCCACTTGTTAATTTACACGCTTCTGAACTGATGATGTGTGTAATGATGCTATGATGGCTTGATCGAGGACTCTCGGGTTCTTCTTCACCATGTCACACCTAGGCCCTACTCTCGGGTCATGACAAAGATAGTATCTGAGCTATAGGTTTGTAATGATCCTCGGAGTCCAATATGCCGCGTCAATTAGAGTCTTGTTCATGGGTGTGATACGCATCATACCTATGAATGAGAGGCTATGACAACGTTTTAGGAATTTTCTCACTTTATTGTCCCTTATGTCGTGTTATGTACTATTATAAGGTTCCCTAAATGTTGGTGTTCTTGTCGCTCTTTCAGAAGATGCCTCCCAGAAGATCTCGCCTCCACGGATAAATTCCTGGCCATGAGGAACAAGCCGCTCATGAGCCTGTGGAGGAACGAGTGACTCACACTGAATTTCAAAACGTGGTGGCCATATTGACTTAAGTGGTGGATAACCAAGCCCGACCAACTAATCCCATGAATGGTATCACTCCAGCCTCTAGGGTGAGGGACTTCACCAGGATGAACCCTCCTGAATTCCTTGGTTCAAAGGTTGATGAGGATGCCCAAGAGTTCATTGATGAGCTCACGAAGGTGCTAACTATTATGGGCATCAATTCTGAAGAAAAAGCTGAGTTGGTTGCGTATCAATTGAAGGATGTAGCTCAAGTGTGGTACAATCAGTGGTTGGTAGAAAGGACTGAAGATGTTAAGGTTTGTTGGGAGGAGTTCAAGATGGCTTTCTTGGACCGTTTCCTTCCCCTTGAACTTTGAGAAGCCAAGATGACTGAATTTATCAATTTCCAACAAGGTAGCTTGTTTGTTAAGGATTATTCCCTCAAGTTCACCAAGCTCTCAAAGTATGCTCCCATGCTAGTAGATGATCCCCGTGCAAGGATACACAAATTCATTTCTGGTGTCTCTAACTTGGTTGTGAAGGAGTGTTATACCGCCATGCTCATTCGAGATATGGACATCTCTAGGCTTATGACTTATGCTGAATAGATTGAGGATGAAAACCTCAAAGAGAGGAGGGTACACGACTCCAAAAGAGTGTGGTATGATGGTGGATTCTCTAATTCTATGAGTGGTGGCGGATTTGGCCGATTCCAACAAGGCCAGTGTTCAAATATGAAGATTGGTAACCAAAGGATGCCTCCTCCTAAGGTACAAGTTGGGGGTGGTCCATGAGCTCCTCATTGTGGTCATTGTGGGGAAAATCATTTGGGCAAGTGTAGTAAGGCTTCGGGTGCTTGTTTTGGGTGTGGAAGCACGAAACACAAGATTTTCGACTGTCCAAAGATACAAAGAAATATAAATTGGCTCCAGGTGGTCAGGGATAGCCAAAAACTCAAGTGGGTAGTGCTTCCAGGAATAATAGGTTTTATGCTCTTCATGCCCGGCAGGAGGTGGATGAGGCTCCGAATGTCGTGACTGATATGTTAAAAGTCTTTGATTTTGATGTTTATGCTTTAGTTGATTCGGGTGCAAATTTATCTTTTGTGACTCCTCTGTTGGCTGTTAAATTTGGTCTAAGTCCTAAAACTCTGAGGGAACCTTATTTGGTGTATACTCCTGTGGGTGAGTCTATCATTGCTCAAAAAGTGTATCGGGGTTGTCCTATTTCTCGTCTGCATAAAGTTTTCCTTGGTGACCTTGTAGAGCTTGAGATGTATGACTTTGATGTTATTCTTGGGATGGATTGGTTGCATGCCTTATATGCCTCAGTTGTTTGTAGAACTAGGAAAGTCAAATTCCAAGTTCCTAACGAGCCCGTATTGGAGTTGAAGAGTAGTGATTCCGTGGTTAGGGGTCAGTTTATTTCCTACCTCAAGGCCCGGAGAATGATTTGCAAGGGATGCATCTATTATATGTTAAGGGTTAGAGATATGGAGGGTGAGTCACCTACACTTGAATCGGTTCTGTGGTTAATCAATTTCTTGATGTATTTCTCGAACACTTGCCCGACATTCCTCCCGATAAAGAAGTGGATTTTGGCATAGATCTCCTTTCGGATACTCAGCCTATTTCCATCCCTCCTTACCATATGGATCTGGCCAAATTAAAGGAGATGAAGGGTTAGTCGAAGGACTTATTGGAGAAGGGTTACATTAGACCGAGTATTTCACCTTGGGGTGCTCCTGTACTGTTTGTAAGGAAGAAGGATGGTTCACTCCAAATGTGCATTGATTATCAACAATTGAATACGGTAAACATCAAGAATAGGTACACATTGCCCAGAATTGATGACTTGTTTGATCAACTCCAAGGGGCCACTCATTTCTCTAAAATAGATCTTTGCTTGAGCTACCATCAGTTAAAGGTAAGGGAGTGTGACATTCCAAAGAAGGCTTTCTAGACTTGTTATGGGTGTTTTGAATTTGTGGTGATGTCATTTGGTTTGACTAATTCTCTAGCGGTGTTTATGGATCTCATGAATTGGGTATTCAAGCCATTCCTTGACAGTTTTGTAGTGGTGTTCATTGATGACATCCTGATTTACTCCCGAAGTGAGCGGGAGCTCATGGATCACTTAAGGTTGGTGCTTCAAACCTTGAGAGAGAAGAAGTTGTTCGCCAAGTTTAACAAGTGTGAGTTTTGGTTGGAATAGGTTGCATTCCTCGGCCATGTGGTGTCACGTGATGGTATTAAGGTTGATCCTAAGAAGACCAAAGCGGTGAAGGATTGGCCTAGACCATTGACTCCCTTGGATATCTGAAGTTTTCTTGGGTTGGTTGATTACTATCAGAGATTTGTCAAAGGGTTTTCTTCCATTGCATCCCTGTTGACTATGTTGACTAAGAAGAAGGCTAATATTGTATGGTCAAGTAAGTGTGAGAAAAGTTTTGAGACCTTGAAAGATCGGCTCACATCGGCTCTTGTCTTGACCTTGCCTAATGGGTTGGATGGGTTTGTGGTATATTGTGATGCTTCATGAGTTAGGTTGGGGTGTGTACTTATGCAACATGGTAAAGTGATAGCTTATGCATCTAGACAATTGAAGGTGCATGAGCAAAATTATCTGACCCATAACCTTGAGTTGGCGGCGGTGGTGTTTGCACTAAAGATTTGGACATATTATTTATATGGGGTTCACGTGGATGTATTCACCGATCACAAGAGTTTGCAATACGTGTTCACCCAAAGGGATCTTAACTTGAGACAAAGGAGATGGTTGGAACTTCTCAAGGACTATGACATAAGTGTCCTTTATCATCCCATCAAGGCAAATGTCGTGGCAAATGCCCTTAGTAGACTATCTATGGGAAGTGTGTCACATGTGGACGATGGGAAAAAAGAGATAGTAAGGGACGTGCGCCGTTTGGCCATATTGCGTGTTAGGTTGACCGACTCAGAAAATGGTGGTGTCCTTATTCAAAGTGGGTCCGAATCTTCGGTGGTGGTTGATGTTAAAGAAAAGAAAGATCTAGACCGTTCCTTGGTGGAGTTAAAGAAGTTGATTACTGAAGGAGAGATCGAGGTTTTCTCCCAAAGGGGAGATGGTGTGCTACGATACCAAAATTGCTTATGTGTCCCGGATGTTGACAGCCTAAAGAAGGTTATTATGGGAAAAAAGAGATAGTAAGGGACGTGCACCGTTTGGCCATATTGCGTGTTAGGTTGACCGACTCAGAAAATGGTGGTGTCCTTATTCAAAGTGGGTCCGAATCTTCGGTGGTGGTTGATGTTAAAGAAAAGAAAGATCTAGACCGTTCCTTGGTGGAGTTAAAGAAGTTGATTACTGAAGGAGAGATCGAGGTTTTCTCCCAAAGGGGAGATGGTGTGCTACGATACCAAAATTGCTTATGTGTCCCGGATGTTGACAGCCTAAAGAAGGTTATTATGAGTGAAGCTCATAATTCCCAATAATCTATTCATCCGG
This sequence comes from Solanum aculeatissimum, assembly GCA_038996855.1. Lineage (NCBI taxonomy): Eukaryota > Viridiplantae > Streptophyta > Magnoliopsida > Solanales > Solanaceae > Solanum > Solanum aculeatissimum. The sequence continues at coordinate 5,752 of JBCEWC010007968.1, read as the reverse complement.
AGTCCACTAAGATGCATCGGTATTTGAGGGAGTTGTAATGGCAGCATGGTATGAAGAAGGACATAGCCAAGTTTGTGTCGGAATGTACAAATTATCAACAAGTGAAAGTGGAACACCAAAGGCCTAGAGGCTTGGCTCAAGATATCAAAATCCCTACTTGGAAGTGGGAAAATGTGAATATGGACTTCGTAGTTGGGTTACCCCATACTCGTAAATAGTTTGACTCAATATGGGTTGTTGTTGATCGAATGACTAAGTCGGCTTACTTCTTTCCGATCAAGACTACCTATAGTTCAAAAAGTTATGCTACGATGTATATCCAGGAATTGGTAAGTTTACATGGTATACCGAGGTCAATCATATCGAATCGTGGTACTCAATTTACTTTTCACTTTTGGAGGTCGTTTCAAAGGGGACTTGGTACTAGGATTAAATTGAGCACCACTTTTCATCCCCAAATTGATGGGCAATCCGAGAGAGCAATCCAAATCCTGGAGGACATGTTAAGGGCATGTGTGTTAGATTTCAAAGGAAATTGGGATGATCATCTACCGCTTATCGAGTTTCCTGCAATAATAGTTTCCATGCTACCATTGGTATGGCTCCTTTTGAAGCCTTGTATGGTAGGAGGTGTAGGTCCCCGGTGGGGTTATTTGAAATAGGAGAGATGGCCTTGATAGGCTCAGACTTGGTTGTCGAGGCCATAGAAAAGGTGAAGTTGATTCGGGAAAGATTAAGGATGGCTCAAAGTCGCCAAAAGTCTTATTCGGATATTAGAAAAAGAGACCTCGAATTTTATGTGGGTGATTGGGTTTATATGAAGGTATCTCCTATGAAAGGCATCATGCATTTTGGCAAAAAGGGCAAGTTGAGCCCCCGGTACGTTGGAGCCTATGAGGTGGCTGAGCGAATTGGCAATGTGGCTTATAGGTTGGATTCGCCTTCGGAGATGAGTTCCATTCATCTGGTGTTCCATATTTCGATGCTGAGGAAATTGATTGGTGACCCTAAGGCAATTACACCTTTGGATGGTGTGACGGTTGAGGAGAATTTGACTTATGAAGAGATGCTGGTTGAGGTCTTGGATAGGCAAGTCAAGCAACTTCGCAACAAAGAGGTAGCTTCGGTCAAGGTACTTTGGAGAAACCAACAAGTGGAGAGTACTACATGGGAGGCGGAGTCAGACATGATGAAGCGATACCCTTATCTTTTCCAATCTACTCAAGCCTAAGGTACTAGGTTCTCATAAATTATATATGGTTATACACACACATATTATACATGGTTAGTTTGTTTAAGCAGTTAGATGGACCACTATTTAGGTTAATTCTTTTATTTTATTAAAATTATTAAATTCTTTTATGGTCTTTGATGAATTGTTACTTTGCAGGTGTATCAATTATCGGAGCTGCTCGTAACCTTTCATGTCCAGCCAATAGAATATTTATCCAAGTTCTTGATGATTCTACTGACCCTGTAATAAAGGTCCAATATTTACTTCTAAATCATTTGTTTGTAATTTACCTAACAAACAAATTCAATTTCTATATATTGATTGTGTTATATTCACAACTACAATTATATAGTCAAACCTTTGTATAACAACATTTCGCTATAATAGCAAAGTTTATTTTTGGAACCAAGTTCTATGTTACGTTATATTATATGTTTACTATAACAACAGTTCATTATAGGAGCCAAAAATTGTCTGAACAAACAAAGATGTTACAAAGAGATTATGCAACCGTTAAATATTAAAATATGCTTATATAATATATAAAATGAAAGACTTTGGCGGAGCAAGAGTGAAGGAGATGGGCAAGCAAGGGAGTTGAAATAAAGTATGGGATAAGACATAACAGGAAAGGATACAAAGCAAGGGTTCTTAGAGAAGAAATGAAGCACAGTTATGTGAAGCTTTGTAGTCATGTGGCCATATTTGATGCTGATTTTCCACCCGAGCCCAATTTCTTGGAGCGCACAGTCCCATTTCTTGTGCACAACCCTAAAATCGCACTTGTTCAAGCTCGTTCGGAATTAGGTAAATGTCTTTAATTTCCTCTTTTTTAAGAAAAAATGTGGAACAAGTAAAAGAAAGAGTGAAGGGAGACTTGATGCAATGAAAAGTTTGTCGTTATGTGATTAGGGAAATTACATGTTGGAAATAGCCCCTTGCAGAAATGCAAGTTAAGGTGACACACAATAACACTTAATGTGGTATATTGTACATCTATACGACCTTTTCTCAAGCTTGAGTTTAGTGCATTGAGTTCTGGGGTAAAGCTAAGTACAACGAAGGGGGTTCAATTGAATTCCTTCTATCAAAAAATAATAAACATGTTCTTTTTTTCTTTCTCAAACAGAAAATTGTTAAACAGGAGGTTGATGACATAGAATAACATTGGTTTTGCAGTGAATGCTGATGGGTGTTCGATGACAAAAATGCAAGAAATGTCATTTGGATACCATTTCACAGCCCATAAATTTTTTTGTTTGAAGTTTCCACAGAAGTAGAGAAATAAATATAACTTAACTTATTATATGTTCAAGGTGATTGAGAAATTCGGAAATAGCCTCTGATAAGAATTGTGTGCAAATCCCACCCCACCCCACCTCCAAGATCCCACTTGCGCGATTACACTAATATGTTGTTATAACGAGATAGGAGAATGTTATATAGCACCTCAAATATGCTACTTTACTGAAGACTCATTTTTGCTTGAGAATTTGTTATTATGAAATGAATAATTTGAATATTGCAGGCACTTCTGGGGTTTGGAGAATGTCAGCTCTTATTGAGGTAGGAGGATTGAAAGACAGAACAACTGTGAAGACTTGGATCTCGTAGTCCGAGCCCATCTCAATGCCCGGAAGTTTGTCTATATTGGTGATTTTAAGGTACACAATCGCACATATCAAATTTAAGAATGTAACTTATATATACTTACCATACAAAAAAAATACAATATAGTAACAATTTATTGGGAAGACAAATGACTGGGATTTTAAACTTGGAGTTGAAGGATAGATTCAAAAGGGTCAAGCAATGTTCTATTTTTTCTCCTCAATAGGAAGAAAATTTCAAGATAATGGAAATGAAATGATGGTTCTACTATTTTATATCCAAGTTAAATTACCTTTATTGCTCGAACTTTTCAAAAATGTCTATAGGTACGAGTCGGATTTGATGGGTGCGATAACATTTTTGGAGAGTCTGACCAACTTGGGTTATTACTAATATTTACTGTGGAATTAAATTTTTAGAGTCCGAGCAACATAGACAACAAAATACCCAGTGTAACCTTATGAGTCTGGGGAGACTAGTATGCACATAGATTTACCCCTACCATATCTTTTACCGTGTTAGATGAAAAATGAATTACCAAGCACCTTCAGGGCCTATCGCAATCAACAACATAGATGATCTTGTGGACCAACTAATCTATTAGGAAAAATGGCAATGGAAATTGCAACTATCAAGGTATGCTATATGAAATTCACTTTAAACATGAAAAAAATGGAAAAATTCAACAATTAAAAGATAAGTTGTTTTCTCACTGCAGAAAGTATCTGTATGGAAGAAATTTTATATGATTTACAGCTTCTTCTTCATCTGAAAGGTTGATAAGTCATGAAAATATAACTTTTATGATGCTTAATACATAGGATTATTGTGAGTTCTTAATCGCGTTTGTTAGTTTAATATGTGTTTTATGTTTGTTTTGTAGGAAAAGGAAAATTTCATGGAATTATGGACGCTGGACTGATTTGGAGCTAAAATTGGCTAATCGTGAAAGAGCACTGCTGGTGTATGATATGGACACACCATATGATACATGTATGTGGTTGGAAAGCAAAGCAAAATATCAACAAAGTAGCAACAAGAGCTAAAACGGGTGTATCACAAGCTATCTCAAAAGTATGAGCAAGGCACATTGTTAATGGTGTACTGGGAAGGGTCTGCTACCCATGGCCATTGGTGCAACACATTTGAAGGTACAAGAATGTGGTGAAACAACATGAACACTGTCCAGGAGCATATAAGGCAAGATGGAACCAAAAGAAGCAAAGCAACACACCACGGACGGGTTCACGATCCGTGGTGTGCTATATGGATCGTGAAACTGGTCGTCCAGGTGAAGGCTCCAATTTGCATCATCAAAATCCACTCCACAATCCCTTTCACGACTCATGGTGTACTCCACGAGCCGTGAAGTTTCTCCTGGAAGGCACCAAAGCAGTGAAGAAGTCCAGGCGAAAAGGTAGACACCAAGACAACCTTCCACGACTCGTGTACACCTTCACGAGTTGTGAAGGAGAACCTTCATGTGGAAAGTTTTTGGCATCAAGTGAAGGACCACGACAGGACCTTGTTCATCAGGAAAAGGATCACAGGTCGTGGTCCTGGTCGTGAGACCCTCCGTGACTAAAAATTCAAGTCCAATTATGACTCCTTTTCTACATAGTTTAGACTTACTTTTCCTACTCGTTTTAGAATTGTTTTAAGACAATAAATAGAGCTATATTTTATTTCTTTTATACGACTTGTACCCCACGTTTTGGGGCTTCTTTGCATGCTAAATATCACGACCCAAAAGTGGGGACTAGATGTGACATGGAAAAGGAGAACCCAAAAGTCCTCGATCAAGTCATCATAGCATCATCACTCACATCATCGGTTCGGAAGTGCGGAAAAGTAAACACATAGCACATAGTTCTAGGGAGAACGGGGCTTTGGACTCAAGCTATGGGGATGTTACCAGGAATGGGATGGACATGGATCACATAGCACATAACAAGTATCTCTAAGGGGCGGGTAAGTAGGACTCAAGCTTTGAGGGCATACCGGGTTGGGAGACTTTCCACATAAGCACATTCCCAACATTCACAAGTTCAAAACATCATCATAAGCATAATCGAGGCATCATTCTCATAACCAAATCTCAATAGTCATAACATCTTATCAAAATATAATACAACATGCAAGAGTCTAACATGTCCAACATAGCCTCTACATAAGATAGAGTGAGGCCTCGACATAATCCGGGCTCACTCTCAAGTCATAAAGCAAGGAAAAATAAAATGATACAAAGAAGATAGAAAGTAGTGATTGTCCTTGAACAAAAAAGGCTTACCACAAGCAAATAGCTTCATGTAGGTCACTCATCGCCCAACGGGAGATAGAGATCGTCACCGGTCCATACATGGTTAGAACATGTAGACAAAGATTATAGGTTATCACAATAAAGCACTAAGTATGCGGGTATGCAAATGTATATGCACATGAACCTATAGACGACCTAGATGACAAGGGCGCATACATAGAAGGAGGACATAAGGAAGAATAGTATATCAATATGCCATGATAACCATGATACATGAGATGTCATAATGCTTATAGTATAGAGGAGATGGAACCATAACCGACATACAAACTCATGTGAGCTACAACATAAACTTGCCAAATGAGGCCTCCCATCGGATCGGAGAAGCTTACTTGCCAAAGGTAATCTACATCACACCTTACGGGCCTCTTATTTTGGTGTGATGGCCACCTTCCTTACGACCCGGTCATTTCAAAAGGATTTACATAACATAGCATATCATATCTTATCATAGCATACCTTATGGGACTTCCATTTTGATAGAATACCTACGTTGGCACATAGTTTCGAGAAAGGAGTGGGACCCTTGGGGATAGCCCACTTACTACTCCAATTCTTCTCGGTACTAAGTCGTCATCCCACAAGAA
>JBCEWC010007967.1:0-20649 GCA_038996855.1 Solanum aculeatissimum | reverse complement strand
GAACAGTAATTTTACATTCTGGAAATTGCATTTCCTGCACGGACAGATTTTACGAAAATGGGCATAACGTCTTCGTCTGAACTCTAAATGAGGTGAAACGAAGTGCGTTGGGTAGCTAACTCAAAGGGCTTTCCATGGATATATTATTCGTTACCCAGTTATTTGTGTGTTAAGAGATATGACCCTCTACAGTAGACCATCAAAAAACGCTTCACTTGAAAATTTTGAATTTTGATACGGTCGCTCTAAAATTCGGGTGAGACCCATTTCCCCCTCCATTTGACCCCCTAAACAAGAATAGGAAGTCAGATTTTTGAAAAATAAAATGGATTTTTAGATATAGCTAAAGCAAGTTTCCGGTAACTTCTGAAGCACATTTTTAGGAACTTTTTGGGTCGTTTCAGAAGGTGAGCTATATTCTACTCCCCACCAAGATCTATGATATAAAGGCATGATTTGGATTATGGATTGATGTACATTCCCTCATAGGAACTATGACAATTTACTTCTATATACTTTAGATTGCTTATTCTCTTATATATGCTTATTACACCTTAAGAATTCTTATGATATGTACACAAGGTTTGGATGGGATGCCTTTGGGTGTTACATTCGCTGTGTCACAGCTAGCCCTAGGTCCGAGTCATAACAAAAGTAGTATCAGAGTTCAAGGTTTGAAAGCATCCTAGGGAGTCTAAAATGTTGTGTTGACTAGAGTCTTCTTCATTGGTGTGAAGCGCACCACATCCATGAATCGAAGGTTATGAGACATTCTAGGAAAACTGTACTCTATGTCTTGTGATAAACTAAATCCTTTAAGATTCATTCATAATTTCCATCCTTTGTATTTCAGAACATCTCTCAGACTCATCGGAATGGCGGAAAGGATGACAACTATTTCCTGCTTATTGATCAATCCCCCAATACCGACCACAATGCCATATGGATATTGAACAAAGTTATAACTGCCCTATTAAACCAGAAGGAAAATACCCTTGGGACTACAAGTGGCAAGAGAGGAAAAAGGGAAAGACCAAGTGGATGGTGCTTTCTCTTTTATTGGTGTTCTGGCGCCCGAGCACAAGAAGGAAAGATGTCTTTTTGCCATTTGTAAAGGGTGTAGCAAGAAACATCAAGGAAAATGTTTTGCCATTGACGAGGGTTGTTTCAAGTGTGGTGGAATTGGGTATAAGATGAGGGATTGTCCCGTGGCATCCAAGGATGGGAGAAAAAGGGCTCAACTTGAAAAAAGACTTCTACATACTAAGCTCGGTGGAAGTGGCCATTTCCAACAAGGACAAGGATAATATAAAGGTACTCCTCAATGGTTTAAAAAAGAGAAAAGGGACAATCTTAAGGCTCAAGGTAATGTTAGAAAAGGTGGTTCTATTCCTCCTAAGTGCCCTAAGTGTAGAAAACTTCTTACAGGAGAATGTCTGAGATGAACCAATGGTTTCTTTGGTTGTAGATAGAATGGCACAACTAACCCACTTTTTCTCGATAAAGACTTCTTATGGTGCTGAAGATTATACTAAGGTTTATATCCATGAATTGATAAAGTTTCATGGAGTAACATTGTCCATCATATCAGATAGAGGTGCTTACTTTACCTCTTATTTTTTAAAACATTTCAAAAGATCCTTGGTACAAAGATAAAACTAAGTATCACATTTCATCCTCAAACAGCCGGACAAGCCAAAAAACAATACAAATGTTAAAAGATATGTTGAGAGCTTGTGTGCTTGATTTCAAGGGAAGTTGAGATGATCACCTATCTCTTATTGAATTTTCTTACAATAATAGTTTTTATTCAAGTATTGGTATGGGTTCGCTTTAAGCATTGTATGGTAGATGGTGTAGATCGCCGGTGGGATGGTTTGAAGTTGGAGAAATGTCCTTAATTGGACCAGATTTGGAACTTAATGCTATGGAGAAAGTGAAAGTCATAAAAGAAAGGTTGAAGACTCGCCAAAGTCGTCAAAAGTCATATGTTGATGTTAGGTCAAGGGAATTACAGTTTAATGAAGGTTGTTGGGTATATTTAAAAGTTTTCCTAATGAAAAAAGTGATGTGTTTTTGCAAGAAAGGCAAATTGAGTCCTAGGTTTGTGGGACCTTATGAGATAGTAAAAAAAGGGAAAAGTAGCCTATGAACTAGACTTGACTATGGTGTTTGCTAAGGTTCATCTGAAGTTTCATGTTTCTATGCTAATGAAGTGCATGGGTGATCCTAGTTCTATTGTTCCATTGAAATATGTGTCTATTTAGGAAAATTTGACCTATGAAGAAGTCCCGATCGAGATTTTGGACTGATAAGTAAAGAAATCAAGGAATAAAGAGGTTGCATCCGTCAAAGAGTTATGGAGAAACCAATAAGTTGAGAGTGCTACTTGGGAGGCTGAGGTGGATATGATGAAATAATACTCTTACCACTTTCCTTCTATTAAAGCCTACGGTACTTAATGTGATCTATTCCTTTGAAATTCTCATGAATGTGTATCTCTTGTTAAGTTGTATTTATGCATGATTATGAATCTTTTTTTGAATGATATTTGATGCACATGTTTGATGCTTTTTAAAAATAATGATGATTAATTTACATTTTTGCATTTATGTTAAGATGATGACTCTATTTTGCTATATGCAAGCATAGTTCCATCTCATTCGAGGACGAATGATCTCAAGAGGGAGATGTTGTAACATCACTCATGTTTATAAGATTGGAAAAGTAAAAGTTAGGAAAATTTCTGAGGGACTGAACCTATGAGCTAGGTTATGACTCATAGATGCAAACACGGATCATAGGTGGTCTCATGGAAAGTGCTCAGGAAAATGGAAAATTGGAAGATTTCTAGAAGCTAACTTACGTGATATTAGACGAGACCATATGGTGACTCACGACCCATAAGAAGTTTCATAGGAAGAGACCTTGAGGAACTTAAATTTTCCTAAATCCTAAGTTAGACATTGAAGGGCCTTACGGCTCATAAGTTTGTCAGTGGTCTTACTGCATGCTCGTGGGTTAGAAACTTTAATTCAATTAGCTCAACTTTTGTGACACCCAATTCCATGAGGCAAGGTACAAACCGTAGGTGTATCCATGACCCATAAAAGGGGTTTCTTGGACGGTCATGATAGTTTTTAATGAAGGATATATTTGACACTTCCAATCTATCCTACCCTAAATACATCATTTTGGATACCCTAACTGACTTAAAAAACCTAGTACCTATAAGTTCTATTCCTAAATCATTCAAGTCCAATAGTCTTTAAAATTTCTCTCAAGGGTTCTCAATATTTCTCCCTCTAAGTCAAAAGTTCCATTGATGCTAAAGTTTGAAGGTTTGATCAAGGTTTTTCTAGATTTCTCTCCTAAATTTTAAGGACTCTACTTGAGGTATGCGGGGCTTCATTCATAGATTAGTTTCATCTATCAATCCCAATCCAAAACTTTCTTTTATCAAAGTTTTATGATGAATTCTTATGGGCTTTTAAGCTAAAATTCCTATTGCATGGATTATGATTTCTAAATGATGATTATGATTAATTATGCATGAATTATGATGAATTTCATGATATATTTGGTTTACAAACAAACGTATAAGATTTCAAAGTATGCATGATTAGGACTTAATGATTTGGTTTTCAAGGAAGATAATTTTTCTCAAATTTCTTCAAGCTTTCATCAATGGAGGTCAAGAGGATTGAAAGAATTTTAGTGAGGATTGAAGAGTGTTTTTTTAAGGGAATGTGCCTATACCAAGAGGGCCCCACCTCTTGGACGGCCAGGGGTTGAGCAACACCCCCAAGCTTTATTATAAATAAAAATAAAAAGAACAAAAGGAGGGGGGCTTTGATTTAGGGGAGTTAGGAGACCTTAGAAAGGCAGAAAGGGGCATAGGAGTAGATTAAATTACGAATTAACCATTAATGTAACAGATAGAACTTACAGAAAATAGGGCCTCACGGAGGACACCCAGTGGCCATGTACTGGCTCACGGATCGTGGTCCTGTCCATGGGACCATACGTGGCCCAGGAACCAGCTCTGAGCCTAGGCAACTCACTAGATCTACCCACGGGACCATTCACGGACCATGAAGACTCACATCGACCGTGAAGACTCACACCGACCGTGAAGTGGTCCGTGAGGCTACACTTGGTCCACGACTTGGTCCTAACCCCAACAGACACACTAGATCAACACACGGGACCCACCATGGTCCATGAACCACCAAACGGTCCGTGTTTCCACACTTAAACACCAATATAGAACCCTTTTCCAACATACTTCCAATTACGGATAGGCTCATTGCAAAGGCCATAACTTGCACATCCAAACTCTGAATTGAGTGAAACTAGTTGCATTGCAAAGATAACGCAAAGAGCTTAGATTTGATATATAATAGCTTACACAGTTAATCTCGTACGAAAGGGTATTCCCTCTCAAAGTTAGTGCTTCCTAAATGGACTTACAACCTTCCACCAAAATGATTCCTTTGAATCCAGCCACTTAAATAAAACCCATGGCTACAAAAATTCAACCATGACGAGTTTAACACTAACCTTGACCAATCAATGCAAAGTCCAAAATTTTTTCGGTCATTACATCATCTTCCCCTTGGGAACATTCATCCTCGAATGAGCTAAAAGTACGGCTTGAGGACAACAATCAAATAAGAGACATTTTAACAACAACTCATAATGGATCATTCATCATTTCAAAAGCTTTCAAAACTCATGTCAAAACGTCATTTAAATCATTTTTGTGCTCATGTATGCATACAATGTCATGAAACTCAAGAAGTTAAAGAATTAGGACCATAAATGGATAGCACCTAGTACCTTAGTCTTGAGTAGATTGGAGGAGATAGGGATATCACTCCATCATGTCCAACTCTACTTCCCACATTGCACTCTCCATGTCTTGGTTCCTCCAAAACACCTTTACCAAAGCTACCTCCTTGTTGCGAAACCACTTCACTTGCCTATCCAAAATTTCAACTGGTACCTCTTCATAGGTCAAATGCTCCTCAACCGTCACACCCTACAAAAGTGTAATTGCCATAGGATCACCAACCAACATTCTTAACATTGAGTACGGCGATCCGATATGATAGACCTATGCATACCATGCAATTTCACTAACTCCCAAATATATACCTTAGCATACTCCTCGGCACTATAGGTAGTCTTAACTGGTAAGAAGTGAGCCGACTTAGTCATGCTATCAACCAAAGCCCATATAGAATTAAATTGTATCCGAGTATGAGTTAGCTCAACCACAAAATCCATGTTCACATCTTCCCATTTCCAAGTAGGATTTTCAATATCTTGTGTCAAACCACCGGGCCTTTGATGTTCCACTTTTACTTGTTGGCAATTAGGACATTCCAACACGAACTTGGCTATGTTTCTCATTCATACCAGGCTACCAATACAACTCTCTCAAATCTCGGTGCATTTCTGTAGATCCCGGTTGAATAGAATATTGAGAATTATGAGCCTCTTTTATGATAATCTCCCTTAAGCCATCAACATCCGAAACACACAAACGGTCTTGGTATCATAACATACCATCTCCCCCTTGGTAGAAAACTTCAATCTTTCCTTCGGAAACCAACTTCGCAATGAAGTCTTGTTTCACCTTAACATCAAACACTATTGATGACTCGAATCCACCTTGAACAAAAATTCCACCATTGTCTAATTTGGCCAACCTTACACCCAACCTAGCTAAATGGTGCACATCTTTAACTATCTCCTTTCTCTCTTCATCCACATTTGTCACACTTCGCATGGAGAGCCTATTAAGGGCATCCAACACAACATTAGCCTTGTCGAGATGTTAAAGAACACTCATATCATAGTCCTTGAGAAGTTCCAATCATTTTTTTTGCCTCAAATTAAGGTCACTTTGGGTGAACACATATTGCAAACACTTGTGATCGGTGAAGATATTTACATGAACCCCATACAAATAATGTCGCAAAAATTTCAAAGCAAATACCACGCCACCAACTCAAGATCATTGGTTGGATAATTTTGCTCGTGCACCTTTAATTTACGAGACGCGTAAGCTATCACCTTACCATGTGTCATAAGCACACAACCCAAACCAATACTTGACGTATCACAATATACTACAGAACCATCTAACCCATTTGGCAAAGTCAAAATTGGAGCGGATGTAAGTGGATCCTTCAAGGTTTGGAAACTTTTCTCACATTCATTTGACCACACAAATTTGTCCTTCTTTTGAGTCAACTTTGTCAATGGAGATGCTATAGAGTAAAACCCTTCAACAAACCTTCTATAATAACTGGTTAAACCAAGGAAGCTTCGAATATCCGAAGGAGTCAACGGTCTAGGCCAATCCTTCACCACTTTGGTTATCTTAGGATCAACCTTAATTCCATTACCGGACACCACATGACCAAGGAAAGTAACTTCTCCCAATAAAAATTCACATTTGCTAAACTTGGCATACAATTGCTTCTCCCTTAACGTTTGAAGCACCAACCTCAAGTGATCCATATGCTCTTTCTCACTACGGGAGTAAATCAAAATATCATCAATGAAGACTACCACAAAATTATCAAGCAATGGATTGAAAGCCCAATTCATAAGATCCATAAATACCACCAGAGCGTTAGTCAACCCGAATGACATCACCACAAACTCAAAGTGACCATAATGAGTTCGAAAGGCTGTCTTGGGAATGTCACACTCCCTCACCTTCAACTGGTGATAATCCAAACGAAGGTCTACTTTAGAGAAATGAGTAGCCCCTTGATGTTGGTTTAAAAAATCATCAATTCTAGGCAACGAGTTCCTATTCTTAATGGTCACCTTGTTCAATTGCCGATAATCAATACATATTCAGAGTGACCCATCCTTCTTCCTCACAAACAACACGGTAGCACCCCAAGATAAAATGCTTGGCCTAATATAACCCATTTCTAACAAATCTTTCAACTGATCTTTCAATTCCTTCAACTTCGCCAGGGCCATACGATAAGGAAGAATAGAAATAGGTTGAGCATCTAGAAGGAGATTTATGCCAAAATCTACTTCTCTATTAGGAGGAATACCAGAAAAGTCCTCGGGAAACACATCGGGAACTCATTAACCACTGAAACCGATTCAAGGTTAGGCGACTCACCCTCCACATCTCTAACCAGCACAATATGATAAATACACCCCTTATTAATTATCTTTCGAGCTTTGAGATAGGAAATAAAGTGAACCTTTACCACAAAATCACTACCCATCCACTACAACATGGTTTCATTAGGAACTTGAAATTTAACTTGCCTAGTCCTACAATCAACTGAGGCATACGATGCATGTAACCAATCTATCCCAGGATAATATCAAAATCATACATCTCAAGTTCTACAAGGTCACCGGGGAACACTTTATACAACACAGAGATAGGAAAACCCCGATAGACTTTCAAGGAAATAATAAACTCACCCACAATAGTATACAACGAATAAGGTTCCCTTAGAGTTTCATGACTCAAACCAAATTTAATAGCCAACAGATGAGTCACAAATGATAAGTTTGCACCTAGATCAAGTAAAGCATAAGTATCAAAATTAAAGATATTTAACATACCAGTCACAATGTACGGAGCTTCCTTTACCCCTTGGCAGGCATGAAGAACATAAAACCTGTTGTTCCTAGGAGCACCACTTATTGGAGCCTTCAGTTTCTCTTGATCGTCGGGAGCCGCTCGATCCTTCTTCACATTTTTTGGATAATTAGAGATTTTGTGGTCAAAACTGCCACACCCATAGCAAGAACCTGTAACTCTCCTATATTCACCCAGGTGACTACCACCACTTTGGCAACAACGAGGAAATCGGGGACCACCCCTAACTTGTTCCTTAAGAGGAGGAACTCTTGGATTAGAAACCCTTACATTTGAACCTTGGCCTTGTTGAAATCGGTCAAACCCACCACCACTCCTGGAGTTGGAGATCCTACCATCAAGCCAGGCCTTCTTAGCTTCACTCACCCTCCTTTCATTAAGCTTTTCACCCTCAATTTTCTCAACATAAGTCGTGAGTCTTAAGATGTCCATATATGGAATAAGTATAGCCGTATGACACTCATTCACAACCAAATCATAGACACTAGAGATAAATTTATGCATTCTTGCACGGGGGTCAGATACAAATATGGGAGCATATTTAGAAATCTTAGTAAATTTTAGAGCATAATCCCTCACAATCATACCACTCTGTTGAAGATGGATGAACTCCTTCATTGTGGATTCTCTAAGCTTATGAGGAAAAAATCGGTCAAGAAAGGTCATTTTGAACTCTTCTCACCTAACCTTGACATCAACCATTCTCTCAATTAGCTACTAGTTATACCACACCTGGGCCACATCTTTCAATTGATATGCAGCCAACTCAGCCTTCTCCTAAGAACTAGCACCCATTATGGTCAAAACTTTAGTGAGTTCATCAACATAATCTTGACCATCCTCGTCCACTTTTGAGCCAAAGAACTTCGGAGGGTTCATCCGGGTGAAATCCTTCACCCTAGAGGCTGGAGTACCAATAGTTGTAGGATTAGCTGGGCTGTCTTAGTTAGCCACTGCTTGGGCCAACATAGACACCACATTCCTAAACTCTGCATAAGACACTTACTCCTCTACTAGTTCTCGAGGGGTTTGTTCCTCAAATTATGGAGCTTGACGGGGGAAATGAGCTCTTTTGGGAGGCATATTCTGAAAGAGCTAAAAGAATACCAAGCGTTTAGGAAATTTATCATACGAGCTCACGACATGACATAAGGAAATAATGAAATGAGATAAATTCCTAAAACATCATCATAATTTCCAGTTGATAGGCATGACATGCATCACATCCATGAACAAGACTCTAATCGACGCAGTATGCTGGACTCCACATTTACAACCCTAGAGCTCTGATACCATCTTTTTCACGACCTAGAAGTGAGTTCTAGATGTGAAATGACGAAGGAGAACCCAAAAGTCCTTGATCAAGCCATCGTAGCATCATGACTCACATTATCGGTTTAGAAGCACAGAAAAGTAAACACATAACACACAATTCTAGGGGAAATGGGGCTTTGAACTCAAGCTATGGGGATGTTTTCAGGAATGGGTTGAACATGAATCACATAGCATATAACAAGTATTTCTAAGGGGCGGGTAAGTAGGAATCAAGCTATGGGGACATACTGGACTAGGGGACTTTCCATATAAGCACATTCCTAACATTTCACAAGCCCATAAACATAATCATAAGCATAATCAGAACATAATTTCCATAAACAAATCCCAATAGTCATATTATCCCAAGAAAATATAATACAACGTGCAAGAGTTTAGTGTGTCTAACATAACCTCTACATAAAATAGAGCGGTACCTCGACATAGTTTGGGGCTCACCCTCAATGCATAAAGTAAAGAAATAAACAATTCAAGGAAGGTAGAAAGTAGTTATTTCCCTTGAACAAAAAGGCTCACCACAAGCAAATAGCTTCAAGGATGTCACTTGTTGTTCAACGGAAGACAAAATTCATCACCGATTCCTACATGGTTAGATCATGTAGGTAACAATTATAGGTTAGCACAAAATATGTACTAAGTATGTGGGCATGCAATGAATATGATAATATAGTTTGACCAAACGAGATGACAAGGGGACAAATGATACGAAAGGAATGCACTTATCCAAAAGAAGAGTATAACATAACAATATGCCATGCCATGATGCATGAAATATAACCTAAGATCATATTATAGCAGGGATGTGATATCAAATGACAATAGTGGGAACCCAAGCAAGCTACTACTTGGATTCAGACTACTTGCAAGGTAGATCCGTAGTCAACCCTTCAACAAGGGAATACATAACAAGTCAATCCCATCTAGGGAGATATCCCATGTTGGTACATGGTTTGACGGAAAAGAGTATGGACCCTTGGAGATAGTCCACCCCGACTCCAATCCCTCCATACTAAGCCTCATCCTATGGGAATACATATATATATCCATGCAAGATTTTCAAAATGGAGAGTTGACATTCGTTTCAAAACCATGCATCATTAGACAAACCAAAACATGATCAAATCCATCTATACATAGGCTAAAAAGCCAACAAGAATTTCCATAACCATTTCCATATCAATGCAATAGGGGTGGCTCATCTACATAGCTTATCATATCAAGCCTTCATAACATATCAAAATGGTGCAAACATTCATAATGCTCAAAGATCCATAACAAGAGAACATGTGATCACAATCCTTAACATATCACATCAAATCAAGAGGGCCATGGCCTTAACAAGAATTTCATCATAATCAAACTTCAATGCATATGCCATGAATGAGGAATCAAGAGCATGGGTAATGGAGAATTTAAACTTTACACCACAATTCAATAGAAGATTTAACATAATTCATGAGAAAATCCCAAATTTCAAGCTTAGTGCAATTTACCCATGCATATTAAACCATCAAAGGGACATGCACATTGATCCGTCAAGAATCTCCATGAATTTCATAAAATTTAAACTTAAATCATCATTAAATCACCTAATTTCTACAACCCACAAGTCAATGCAATGAAATACATCAAAATTTAAAGAACCCATAATTTAAGAAAGCTTAAATTCATAATGTAAAGAGGAGGATTCTTGGGTATTCATGGATGAGAGGTAATACGTGAATCAAACCCACATAAATAGAGATTAGCCAAGAGAATTGAATGATTTTGCACGGAAGATGATTTTCCCCAAATTTCGTCAAGCTTTCACAATGGAGGTCAAGAGGATTGACAGAATTATGGTGAGGATTGAAGAGTGTTTGAATGATATAAAGGGGATTAGGATTTGATTTAGGGGAGTTAGGAGAACATAGAAAGGCTAAAAGGGACATAGAAGTTGTCTAAATTACAAATTAACCATTAAAGAAACAGATAGAACTTACAATACATAAGGCCTCACGGAGGATACCCAGTGGCCGTGAACTATATTATGGGTTGTGGTACTGTCCATGGGACCATACTTGGCCCATGAACCAGCCCTGAGCCTAGGCAACTCACTGGACCAACCCACGGAACCCTTCACGGACTGTGAAGGCTCACACGGACCGTGAAGTGGTCCGTGAGTATACACTTGGTCCAAGGCTTGGTCCCAACCCCAAGGTACACACTGGATCAATCCATAGGACCCACCATGGACCGTGAACCACCAAACGGTCCGTGGTCCCACACTTATACCCCAATCTAGAACCCTTTTCCAACAAACTTCCAATTAGAGACAATCCACTGCAAAGCCATAACGTTCACATCCGAACTTTGAATTGAGTGAAATCAGTTGTGTTGCAAATATAACTCAAATATATCCAATTTGATATATAATATCCCTCACAGTTTATCTCGTACCAAATGATATGCCCTCGCAAAGTCAGTGCTGCCTAAATGGCCTTACAACATTCCACCAAAATGATTCCTTCGAATTCGGACACTTAAATACAATCCATGGATACTAAAATTCAACCATGACAAGTTCAACACTATAGTTAACCAACCATTGTGATGGTTTTCTATGTTTTGGGTCGTTACATCTTACCTTCAATCTATGAGCACCACTTAAAACTCGTGGAATTAGTTATGGCTCATAAGACCCCTCATGCCTTGATGACTCTTCAAATTAGAGCTAATGGAAATGCACACTCAGGATCCTCAAACAAATATATGACTCATACATTAACATACGGCTCGTAATCCCTCTTATAAGAGCCACTGAAACTTAGAAATTTTCCAGAATTCATTTTCCTTTGCATCATCATACTTTTCAACATATGGGCCCTTACAAGTACTAATTTAGTAGGCCATGCTTGATAGAATTCATGTTTAGACTATTTTCGAGATCAGATAGATATGTGAAATGCTATAGTTGATTTTCTTGCATCCGTGGTTGCTTTGTATTGCCTTGTATTCTATATTGGAGCATATTTAGCTTTAGTATATTAAGCTAGAATTTCCATAGACTTGCAATATTTTCAAAGATGATAGACTATGTTATTATTGCCTTGGTGTGAATTGAGTAGTATAGATCCTTATAGACTAATATAACAAACTTGGCTCTGATAGAGATGAGCTATATCTTGACAATAACTCAGTTGTGGGACCTTATTATCTATAATTCTTGTACTATCTTATTTTCAGCATTTTTGACTGACTTCTTGGGCCCGTTTAGTAGTAGAAATGGCTTACTTTGGCCTTCTAACTATATTGAAATGGTTTGAGGATATAGAAGATGGATATGACACATCTTTATGACTTTTTACATATGGGAATCTCTGAACGACTTATGTGGAGAACTTTGCCTATGATGTGGTATTGATATGAGGTTTTATTTGTAGTTCAAGTTCTTGATTATGTACTTCTTGCTAGTGATTATTCATCCTTCTATAACAAAGTCAACATACAGAGGTTGTCCCCCTTTTTTATTACATCACTTCATTTACGAGCAATTGACATCCAAAGTTCAAGATCTATGCTCTGTATTATCCCTTACAAAGTTTGACGTTATTGACATATCTATTGTAGGGGACTCACTCACGATTTGAGATTCAAGCTTTGTGGTTTCTCCCATTCAGATCTTAGGAAGTGATATTTCTGCAGTACCTTGGTTCTACCAAGTGTTCTTTAGTCATAGCTTAGCTGTGTTGTGCATTTATCGGTCTTATGAGGGTCCACTTGGGTTTTTACTAACTTGTGCACGAGTGTATCTTCTGGACTTATTGAGGATTAGTTGGGCTTAGTTACCTTAGGTCATGTTTGTTCCTTACACTCTTGTGCATATATTTATTATCTTTTGTGGTTGACCCTTGTCAATGTTTTATCTAGTATTTCTAATTATATTCACCTTTCTTTCTCAGTTGGCTGATGTTTACTAGATACCTTTTCATTAGTGTTCATACTACACTCCGCATCTGCTTTCGTGATGCAGGAATGATCACAAGTTATCACCGTCATTATTCAAGCTAGTAACAACCAATATCCTGAGACAAGGGTAACCACAACGTCCTGATCATTGTTGTCTCCTTCTGTATACGTATATTGTGTCCTGATCATTGTCGTCTCCTTCTCTCTCTTTCTCTCTCTCTCTCTCTCTATATATATATATTGTAGCTTCTTTTTTGTTTTTGAGATAGGTCCATGGTACTTTTTATGTTTGTATATTTTGTCCACTTTTAGGACTTTTACTTTTTTTGGTGGTTCCATACTCATGACTTTCACGTTCTGGGAGGAATTTCAGTAATCTATGTATATTTTGGCTTTCCTATATCATTCTATTATTATTACTATTTGGTTGTTTAGTTGTCTGTTGATTTATCCATTACTAGTTATTTTGGGTCATGGGTTGGCTCACCAACTGGCAAGTTATAGCAGGTGTCATCATGACTTGAGAATCGAATCATGACAACAACTAAAATAATGATGAGTAATTCATCCATCAAAATAACATAAGTTCGCAGATATTTTCCTAGTCAGATTTAGCATAAAAAAATGGGGAAAATGGGGTCGTGGCGTTGCTTCAACAACTTTCTCAGAAGCAACACCCAGATAATTACAATGCTTGGCCAACAATCATTTTAAAAAGAGATAAGTGTCAAAAACACAACTAAACTATTCTCTTTTTTTAATTTCATACCTAAACTATGGGAATATGAGTTTCATATCTAAATTATCACTTATTTGTTTGAAAAAAACACATCAATGGTTTGTGTAATACATTCTCTCTTTTATTTGAAAATTTTTGTCATGTGTCATTTCATATGGATAGAATATTCACCTTGACAAAAATTAAATAAACTATTAATATTAGTTAAAAGTTAATGATTAAAGTATTACTATCCTAAAAAAGAAATTATTTTTTAAAAAAAATATTTTTTTTAGAAAAATAAAATTTTAAATATTTTTCTCACCCTACTCCACCACCTTCCCCCTACTCCCCTCCATCCCCACCCACGACAATCCCCCTCAACAAAAAGAAGATCAAGTGAAATTAGAATTGCATTATTTGCAAGTCTTAAACCAAATCGCAGTTGAATTGAAAATTGTAAGGAAGAGACTTACTCCTATATAAACAATATGTCAACTTAAATTTGGAGTATGACCAAACTCAAAGACAGAGACTTCGGAGTATTTTAATTCTACATAAAAAGTCTCGAAGAAGTTGTTGTTACTACAATGATAACATATTCCTATTAAGATTTATTCGTGTAACCTTTTGGTTGTAATAACTAATTTCTTGTAGTGGTTCCAAGGTAGTTTTTTAAACATTGTAATAGGTGTTGTATTGAGTTGTAAATTGTGGAAGAAATATAAAAAATATTTGTGTATATATTTTATTATTAAATAAAATATTAGGTGCATATGATAGTGGGTATAAATTGTGGTCGAAGATGAATATAAGTTATTGTAACACATGTGACCATTAATTCTTATAACTCTCATGGTTATTAGTTTCTTGTAACTTATACAACCATTAGTGTCTTATAACTTATGTAACATCTATCATATCGATCCACCCATATTACTACCCCTCATTCTTCCCATTGATTATGTGGAATACTTCTTCACCTAGAAATAATAATGTATCTTCCTTTGTGTTGAAAAAGACATGAAATTAGTAAAAAGTGAAAAAATATTGTAGTATGTAATAATGAAAGAGTGAGTTCAGAAAAAAACAAAATATTCTAAGTTTTCAACTATGTTCATCATATAAAAGATAATATGTTGAAGAAGGTATTTTTCTGCGTTGTTTTGAAATTTTCAACTAATTCAGGGTTATTTGAGTTTTATGATGTTGTCGGGCTGTTGTACCCTGGAGGGTACAAGTCAAGAGATATATTGTTGGATCGATGTATATTATGTCGTAGTGAGCTTGAATCTCCTTAAAGAGAGCGGGATATCCATGCCTAAGCCTTAATAAATTATTTATATATTTTTGTCATTTCATCTATAATTTATTATATTTTTTGTTATATACACCATCAATTTTAAAGAGATTCATGTTTTTGTTACAATTTTAAAAAGTGTAGATATCAAGATAGGAGATGTCAACATCATTTCACTTTAATATCGTTCATTTCAAGGGATGGAAAAAAAAGATGTACGGGTAAAGTAAATTTCTATTTGCTCAATTCAAGCGAAGAATAGGTAAAGAAAACAATTTCCTAACATTTTTATATGAATAAAGTGATAATACTTTTCATGAACACAAATATTAAAATTTTAAAAATAGTGAGGGTTCATGAAATGAGAAAAATCATTATGAAAAATTTGATTTTTGCATCTTTGAGAAATGCTCTAAAAAAGAGTATTGCAAGTGCATATATTTATTTTTAAATAAATAACATGTTATAATTTGCATATGTTTTGATGAGTTTAAATTTGGCCCTGACAGGTTATCAAATAAATTATTAGAAAAATGTAACACCTCAATTTTATTTTAACTAAGATCGAGCCATCCTTCATACGCTATAAGATTGTAATTGAATTTCTTTGTGTGGGAATAGATTTGAAGATGACGTAAGGTCACAAGAACCCACTAGCACAAAGTTGAGTTAAAAACTTTCTTAGCTATTGAGTTTCATGGTAAGATTTTATAAAGAATTAGGTAACTCAATGAGTTCAAGTTATATATACATGTTAGAATTAATTTCTAAGTATTTGAAGTGTGTCGTATGTAGTTTGAGGTCATAAGGGACACCCAGGGTTAAGTCAAGTTCAAAACATTTCCATCGATAAAGTTTCAATATGAGTTCAGAGAAGGGTAAACTTCAAATGGTCATATCTCGCAAGACATAATATGTTAGGTGATCCATAAACTATCTAATTAAGTGTCTTTGAATTACCATCAACGCATCAAATTTTTCCTTAATCAGACTTCAGAGTAAAACGTTATGACCATTTTATTGGAGATGTGGAGAGTTGTCTAAAGTTTGCGACAACTCCGTGTTGTTGAGTGGACGCATACTCTTCTGGATAAGTTAAATGATGTTCTTTTATTCCGTTTTGAGGGTAGTTTTATCCTATAATCTTTGAGAGTTTATTTTAATATCACAAAATGCTTAGAATTGTAGTTTTTCATAAGTAAAACTCTCTCCTTCATAGTATGTACAGTTTCATAAACTCATGATAGATCCTAAAAGACTAGTAGGATCATATTATGTTATGAATGTTCTTATACTAGATTTCTTTAATGAATCGTGCTTATTATATTTTACTCTTATCCCTTCTAATGATCCTTTCTTTTAGTCTTGATAGTGATGTTGATGATAGTAAATGAGTTATGAAAGATGGCATAGAAGGAGTGTGACTTATGATGATAGTTATAGTATGTTATTTGGTTTAAGATTATAGAAAGGGAGAAAGAAGAAGGTGAGATTTTGTTGTATATAACAAATAGGTAAGAGTGTATTGGTATACCTCGTGATAGGAGTTAATGTAATCACAAGTGTAGAGGTGCAAATGTAGGTACGAAAATTCTTAAATGATATTGCCCTCAAACAAGTTACAAAATGGTTAGAATGATAATCTTGAATGTGTGGTCATCGTTAAGTGAGTGATAGTTGTAGGTTGTTTATGACTTTTATAATGGATTTAAAGTAAATTTATAGGAGTAGTATTCTCTAAAAAAAAGTCCCTATGGATGACACGACCCGGATAGAGGGCTTACCCGGATAGAGGGCCTAGATGTGACATGGAGAAAGAGGACCCGAAGACCCTCGATCAAGCCATCATAGCATCATTACACTCATCATCAGTTCGGAAACGCAGAGCTAAGTATATAACATATAAGCTCTAGGGATTTGGGGACTTGGGACTCAAGCTATGGGGACAATACAGGAATGGGATAGGCATGCTTGCATATAGCACATAGCCATATATCATACATAACATTCGAAATCATTATCATAACATAAGAACAAAATAATGAGACGATAAATAACATCATATATATAAGCAAAGATTCAACATACAAGCCAAAACGTACAAGAGTAAAGATTTATCCAACAATGCCTCTACATAGATGAGTGGAGCCCCGACAAGTTTGAGACTCACCCTCAAGTCAATAGAAAGTAAATACATGAAAATAAAGTGGTTGAAAGATGGTGGGTATTGCCCTTGAACAAAAGGGCTCACTACTAGCAAAGCTTCAACAAGAGATCAAACGTAGTCCGATAGAACATAGATATCACCCTCGTCCCCTACATGGTTAAAACATGTAGAAAAGAATATGGGTTAGCACAATTAAACACTAAGTATGCGGGTATGCAATGCATATGACAAGTATAGTATGACCCAAGAACATGACAAGGGGACAATATATGAAAGGATTGCACGTAGCCAAAGAGTAGTATAACAATATGTCATGCCATGATGTATGAAATGCAATTCCTAGGTTCATATATAGCAGGTATATACCTGAACCGACATATACATAAAGACCTGAACTAGCCACTACCCGGACCCGATACTATTTGCCAAGTAGTACCCTAACACCCTTAAACAAGGGGAAACATAATGGAGTTCCCTATTAGGGAATAGACCTATGGTGGCACATGGTTTGATGGAAAGGAGTATGGACCTTGTGGAGATAGTCAAACCACCTCGAATCCCTTAGTTCTATGTCTCATCCCACGGGAATACGTATAGGTACATACAACATTTAATTTAGAAGACTTATATTTGCTTTCAAAACATGCATACTTAGTCAAAAGAAATCGTTGTTCAAATCATGTACATGCTTGAGTAAAATTTATCAAAACCTTGAAAAACGTTTCATGATCTTATCTTGTCAATGCAAAAAGAGTATACCATCTAATAGTTTATCATATCAAGACTTGTAACAAGTCAAGAAGGTGCAAGCACCCATGATGCTCATAGAGCCATAACAAAGAGACTATGTGATCACAAGCCTTTACTTATCAAATCATACAAAACATGAGTTTCATAAAGAGTTTCAACATAACCATAACCAAGCATATGCCATGAATGAAATTCATGATCATGGGTAGTGGAATCAAAACTTGATTTAGCAATTTGAAAGATAATTAATCATAAAACATGTAGAAATCCATGAATAAGTCATAATGCAAGTTACCCATGCTTAATTAAATCATGAAAGGGGACATGCATGTTAAGAAATTAGGGTTTCAATAATCATCCATGAATTCAAGATCAAAATCATGTTTAAATCACCTAAAACCTATAACACTCAAGTCCCAACACTAATCTACAACAATATTGAAAGAACCCATAACTAGTTGAAAGCTTGAAATCAAATTTAAAAGGTTAGGGTTCTTAGGATCTTCAAGGATGAAAGGGAATCCTTAAATCACGTCCCACATACCTTAAATGCACCCACAAATAGCAAGGTCAACTTTAGTCAAGGTCTTATTCCCCTAATTTCCCAATCTTACTTCAATGGAGGCCAAGAGAGTCTTAGGATTTCAAGAGAGAGTATAGGAGGGTTTGAATGGATGAATGAGGGTTTGAGGAATGTTTTAGGGGTTTTGAAGACCTTAGGGTACCAAAAAGGGGCTTAAGGAATGTTAAATAATGTAAATACCATTAATAAAACATAACTTTCTGAGACTAAGCAATGTGGGATGGATGCTACAGTTCCCGTCTAGGGCCAAACGGTCCGTGTACCTGCTCCATCCAACAACACTTACTTAAATTTCAAATGCAAACTCTCGGAGGACTCTCTGTAACATTTGACGAACACTTTTGATGGATCGTCTGGGGTGTGAATAGCCATGTGGGGTTTCGTGACTCTTTAATTAGACTCCCAAACTTGTCCATGGATTGTCCTAGCCATTTTCTCACTTGACGAGACAGTGAACGGACCGTCTAGGCGCAAACGAGCCGTCCAAGGTCTCGTGGTCCTATAATTGTCTTAGGGGTGGTTCCAGGCCACTCCTAGCTCACTGGAACACATGAAGACACCCCATACATACCGTGAAATGTTTCATGGTCCTTGTCCCTGTCCTTGGCAACTTTGCTGAGCCTATTTCCGATGTCTCCCGAATTTCAGACAGGCTTTACTGTTTAGGACATATCTCCCTCATTCGATCTCCAAATTGAGTGAAACCTGTTGTGTTGCAAAGCCAACGCAATTAGATTCACTTTGATATGTAGTAGCCTTCATGGTTCATCCTACATCAAAAGTTGTGACCATTTGAAGTACACTGCCGAAACTGTCCTTCTAGGTCACCTACTAGCCCATTTTGCATTCGGCCACTTAAACTCAACCCGTGGCTACCAAAACTCAACCATGAATAGTAGTACATCATCTAAATCCAATAATAAGGAGATTTTGAAACCTTTTGGTTTTTTACATTATCTCCCCCTCGGGAACATTCGTCCCCAAATGTGTTTGGACTAGGGCTTGAGGACAACAATCACAAACAAAGGGCATACTAATCAAAATAGTAGGAGACCATGCATAATTAATAAATCATTCAAAACTCATGTCAAAACATCCTTCAAATTATTTTCATGCTCATGGATTCATGCAATGTCAAGAAACTCAAGAAACAAAGAATTAGGACATCTTAGAGGATAGAACCTAGTACCTTAGGATGGAGTAGATTGGAATAGGTAAGGATATCATTCCTTCATGTCCAAATCCATTTCTCACATTGCACTCTCCACATCTTGATTCCTCCAAAGTACCTTAACCGAATCCACCTCCTTGTTGCGAAGTCTCTTCACATGCCTATCCAAGACGCTAACCGGTATTTCCTCATAAGTCAAGTTCTCCTCAATGGTCATACCCTCCAAAGGTGTGATATCCCTGGGATCACCAACCAACTTCCTTAACATAGACACATGGAAAACTGGAGGAATAGAGCTCATGTCTAAAGGTAAGTCCAACTTATATGCTACACTACCAATCCACTCCACAATCTCATAAGGTCCAACGTACCTAGAGCTCAACTTACCCGTCTTCCCAAAACGCATTATGCCCTTCATAGGAGACACCTTCATATACACCCAATCACCAACATGAAACTCAAGGTCTCTCCTTCTCACATCCGCATAAGCCTTTTGACGACTTTGAGACATCTTCAACCTTTGCCTAATCAACTTCACCTTCTCAATAGCCTCAACAACCAAGTCAGGACCTATCAAAGTTGCTTCACCAATTTCAAACTAACCAACCGGAGACCTACATCTCCTGCTATAAAGGGCCACAAAAGGAGCCATACCAATGCTAGTATAAAATATATTATTATAGAAAAATTCAATGAGAGGTAAGTGATCATCCCAATTTTCCTTAAATTACAACACACAAGCCCTTAACATATCCTCCAATATTTGAATCGTTCTTTCGGCTTGCCCATCGGTTTAAGGATAGAATGCGGTGCTCAACTTAACATTTGTACCAAGCCCTCTTTGGAAAGATCTACAAAAATGAGAAGTAAATTGGGTACCACGATCCGAAATGATGGACCTTGGCACACCATGCAACCTTACCAATTACCGAATATATTCATCTTGGCATACTCTTCGGCACTATAGGTAGTCTTGACCAGTAGGAAGTGAGCCGACTTTGTCATTCTATCAACCAAAAC
>JBCEWC010007966.1:0-20650 GCA_038996855.1 Solanum aculeatissimum | reverse complement strand
GCTACAACTTGATTTATTTATCGAACGAAGGATCTAACATGTAATTACATGCATTGAGACCACATTAATAGAATGACAATACTAGTTTTTCTTATATTTATACCCAAAACGACTTCATGGAACATGCACGAACGAACCAGAAAATAACCCGAGCAAAATAGCAACAATATACTCATGTTGAAAGGTTCTATGTCTATTGCAATTAGCAACATTCAAAAAGACACAAAATCTACCAGAAGTTAAAAAGAAACATGAAAGGGAACTCATTCACATGGATATTAGAACAAACAAATCTTAACAATGATAATGTCATAGCGAACTGATAGGAATAGCGAAACTGATAACCAAAAGGCTATTGTAATTGGAAATTTGATGATGGCACGAATAAGCTACAGAGAATGTCGACGAGTACGAGCCTAGAGAAACAGAGCAAACTAAACAAGTAGAGATATGCAAGGCATGATTCAACAATACAATAACAACAACAATCATAATTACTCAACTGAGTCAGAAGTACTTCAATATAATCTATCATCCAATTTCTTACTCAACTATATTAGTGAATAGAACAGTCCAACAAGAAACAAGTTCTAAAATCATGATCATTTTAGGCTAACCCCAAACTGATCGTATCAGTTAAAGCGAAAACAAGAGATGCGGACGAGGATTTTATCTTTTTGAGGGTAGTGACTGGTGACGACGACGAATTGGAGAAGAACTCACCATAAAAAAAGAACCTCTTTTATGAACTAATTTCGAAATAAAAAATTCCCAACTTCAGGAACCTTTTAATTGACGAGATTTTTTTTTAAATTGCTTGATTTTAAACAAAACTCTTAATGGGTTCGGAGGTGAGATGCGGCTCCTCCTCTACAGTGGAGGAAGAAGGGATATTTATAGGGACGAATTAGGGCAAAAATGGGGGAAAATCTAGACAATTTTGGGGAAAACCGGGAATTTTAGGCCTTCAAATTCGAATTTCATGGATAAGGAATATTTCAATGAATTTGACAATTCCTCAACCAATTTTCAACTGGTTAGGAGATTTAGCCGTTGATTTGGGATGAGGGATCAACGAAAGCTCGAGATGGTGACACCTAGTGGATTCCCTCTAACAAATTTGTACCAAAGGCGACAAAAAGAAGACTTGAGGAGAATCATTGCTGGGATCGTTTTTGAACGTTGGAGTGTTTGGGTTTGTTGAAGAAGACGAAGGAGAAGAAAGGGGTGTGGGTGTGTCAAGAGCGTGAAGGAGAAGGGAGAAAATTAGAGGGGTAATATATATGGGTGTGTGATATGTGTATATGGGTGTATTTGTTGTATATGCTGTAGATGTTGGCTGAAAGTGATGGACTGAGCTGGGTTGGGGGATAAAATTGGGCTGGAGTTTGTCCAAAATAGGTCCGTAGGGGAATTGAGTTTAAAATTTGACCACTTTAAGAATTTCAATTGTAGTCAAAATTATGGGTTTAACCTATAGGCAAATTGAACTAGTTAACTAATTTAGCCACATGATAAATTAGCATAGATTAATTAATGAGCTTTTTAATATTAACAACTTAAAATAATTAATTTAATTACGAAGTAGTTAATCCTAAAATAATTAAACTAAAGCGATTAACAATAAAATTTATTTGAGAAATTCTTGAAAAATCATGAAAATATAATATTTAAATACATAATATTTGAAATAAAAATGTATTACATATAACATATAAACATAATTAGAATTAAAAGATTTTAACCTGAAAAATCACTTAAAAAATATTATATATATGTGTGTGTATATATGTATATCCAAATTGTTAAAAATTAAAAAGCTCAATAATTAATTTATATTGTGGAAAGTAAAATTGGATGTCAACAAGTACAACTATATTATAATTAAATATCAAATCAAAAGTATCTTAATAATATTCTTTTTTCATAACTTATTTATAGTTTTTTGTTTAAAAATATTTAATATTAATAATAGAATCATTTCTCTATCTCTCTCTCCTTTTTTTTAATCAGATCCATACTATTCCGTACCACTTTTATTTAAAATTAAAAATAGAATATTTTCTCTTCCCCATTATAAACATTTGTATCATATTATAAACTAGATACCTTTTTCAAAATTTGTATTTGTGTTGAATATATCCTTCAGTTCAAATTTGTATCCATATTTATTTTTGAATGTGTCTTCCAGTCATTTGTTGTTTTTTACTTTTATTTACTGCAAATACAAATTAAAGAGATACAAATATTTTTTTTTCAAATTCCTAAAATATGTATTTGTGGTATTTTTTAAATAAATTATACAAATAATTCATATTTATTGTGACTGTATCTTCTAGTTCCAAATGAAAAAAATAAACTATTCGTTTACAAGTTTTTTAATTTTATTTGAACTATAGATACAAATTAATGAGACACAAATATATATTTTTTTGTATTCATTATATTTACTTATTTTCAGTATATTATATTCATAAGGATTCAACTATAATTATATGTATCCATAAATTTTTTTGAATACTTTTTAAATGTCATAAATTTCAAATTTTGTACCCCGCTATAAATTAGATATCTTTTTCAAAATTCGTCTGTGTGCTGAATATATATATATATTGTAATAATCCTTATTTTTTTTTAATGAAGGATTAATTGATAATTTTAACCACTAACAACTATTTTTTTAAAAAGAATTAAAAAAAAAGAGAAGCAACCAAACCCTTTATTTAAACTGTTGCACGCTTCAGGAAAAATACACAACTTTTCTTTCTTCTCTTTCGTTCCCTTCTGGTTGGAAGAAAGCACGCAAGGGATACGTGGGAGAAGTCAATAGACAGAATTAACTGGTGCTTTATACCATTGTCTGGGGGTAATAAATTTCAGGTATTGAACCTTCTAGATGTTTTGTGCTCTTATTTGCTTAGAACTCAGGTATATGTGGTTGGGCAACCTATTTTATGTGTTGTAAGCATAGTACATATAACAAGAAGATAAGAAAAATTATAATCATGCAACTATTGTCTGGTTAGACATATTTGACCTATCTAATCTCCTTTCCAGTGATTTTTTTGGGATTAAATAGAGGTGATGACTGGTAGTTAATGGGCTGGTTGCAGGAGAAATTAACATATAAAGATGCAAAGTTGTAGCCTTAGAGCCACTGATTCAGTAGTATCGTTTCCTTTCTAATTTCTGAAGGTGTTGCTGCCTTAGACATTATGGGTGCATAAATTTGTTAATTTGAAACAAGTTGTAGATATTAAATTTTCAAACTTCTCTATAAGTTAGAAGGTTGTCCAGTGAAGAGGTTTTTTACTATGAACTGGTGCAACCTTTAGTTGTTAAATTTTTCTTTCATCAATAATTGTCCTAGGTACTGTTGGTCTCTTTTGGAATGTATAATTAGCATATTGGGAAGTTGATTCACTCATTATGTTATGGAGATAGGTGTTGTCATTAATTCATGATTTAGGGTGAAATATTAAGGTTTATCTATAAGCTTAAAAGTTTGGGATATTGGGACTTGACCCGACCAACATAATTGATATTAATAATCAATACTTTTTTCATAGATTGAGGCAAGTAGGGGTTGTTTTGGTGGGTGTTCTACGCGTACAAGATTGTGGAACTTGTCATTAATAAGGTACGTGAGACTTTAAGCTTTAGTGCTTGCTTTTCAAATATACTTTGAAAAAAAACATATATTTTCTCTGCTTGGTGCATATGTTGGGACAAGCATGTGCTTGACAGTGTTCTTTAATTAGCCTTAGATATGCTATTTTGAGTAGAATATCGAATATTTTTATAAGTTATGTGTGGTGTGATATTGGATACCTTCTTTATTATCGTGATGTGGTTACTAGGGGCTTACATATCTTCCGTAATATGTTAGGGGCATGCGCATGCTGCCGTAATATGTTAGAAGCTTTGTACACGCTGCTGTAGTATACCTTTAAAGCATTATACATGCTGCCATGGACTTGTCGCGGTGATGGGTTGATCTCCTTCGCTGTCATTTATGACAAGTTTTGAGTGTGGATTGAGCTGAGACATGTAGTGACCCTTCTGAACATATGTTTGAACTTTAAGAGCTTATTATGAAGTATATTCTTGCGTATATTATTTATGTATATCCGTTATGCAGATGTATTTTGTAACTCTTGTTCCAGGGGTATTGGAGTAGCGAGTCGAGGATCTTACTGGGTTATATTTATATATAGCTCACTCCTTACTTGCATGTTAATGCAGATACTGTTGCAGAGGGTGAGACTTGTGGCTGACGAGTTCGTTCCCGTGGACTCTATTGCTGAGGTGAGCCTTTGCATTATTCGTGGAGGCTACTATTTAAGCTCTACCTAGTATAGCTTATGTATTTTTTCTTGGGGTTTGCATGCTCGACAGTTGAACTCATGTCACTCTATTAGATGCTCCATGAACTTATTGCGAGGGATTTGGGCTAGAAATATTTTATTAAGTGACTATTTCTTTTCATAAAGTTTCTATGTGATATTGATTTAATAACTATTCTATTTTACTGAGTAGTGATGAGGTTTGGTGTTGCACATTTGGTATCTTTATGCTTTGATAATTTGAATGTGTGTATAGATGTTTGGTTCTCCCGACAAATAGTATTAACGGGTGCCAATCACATCTAGGGGGTGTTTTGGGATGTGATAAAGTTGGTATCAGAGCCTAGGCTTTAAGTCCCGGGTTATGGAGCAGTGTTTGGTAGAATCTAGATCATGGGTATGTAGGCGCCCATACTTATGACCTAGAGGCTACTAAACATTTAGGATATATTTGTTTTATTCCTTATTCATGCGTTGAGTTGAATCAAGTTTAACCTTTGAATATTTTTTGCAGATGGCTAAGAGGCGTGGCTATTACTCTGCTGTTCGATCTAATGCAGCTGGTGGATGTGGTGGGGGACATGGTATTACCTCCAGTGGCAGTCAGGGTAGGTCTCATCCTACTAGGGATCGGACCAGGACATCTACTGCTACTCAATCAGGAGTTATGAATGGGGGACAAACTCGAGCTGCTGCTCCAGAGCAAGTGCAGGAAACATTATTCAAGATGCTCCACAAACAGTGCCAGCTGCTGCACCTACTGTTGCCTTACCTACATATGTTGTGATGAGATTGTTAAATGTGTTAGAGGCATTGGTGCCTAATCAGGGTGAAATCCCAGCTCCTCAGACTACAACACAAATGCAGGAACAAGTTCAGTTGAATGCTGAGGTGACTCAGACACCATATTTGGCCCCTCAACAAGTTGGTCATCCTGTTGCAACTTCAGGGCAACCCAAAAATCTTAAGAATTTCATATACCTTAAGCCACCAGAGTTTGATGCGACCCCATCTTCTATTGAGCCTCAAAAGTTCATTGATCATTGTGAAAATATACTTACTACACTAGGGTTGAAGGAGACTCGTGGTGTGGAATTTACCACTTTTATGTTCTCAGGATCTCCAGAGGCATGGTGGACTTCTATTCAGAGAGGTAGACAAACAGGGTCACCACCTATCACCTAGTCAGAGTTTTCAGCAATGTTTAAGGATAGATTTATTCCATTGAGCAAATAAGATGATATAAGATGCCAGTTTCATGATTTGCGTCAGGGCAATATGATAATTATAAAGTATGAGGCCAAATTCATTGAATTGTCCAGGTATGTCCCATTTGTTATTGCAGTTCCAAAGGAGAAAGTGAGAAGATTTATGGATGGACTAGAGCACCATTATCGTGGTCTTGTGATACGAGCTGTGTGAAATGGTACTTATTTAGATGTGGTTGACACTGCTCTTCGTTGTGAGTCCTATTGGGAGATGGAGAAAACCGAGCAAGAAAGAAAAAAGGCACGTAATACAAGTGGATTCAATGATGCTTCATCTGGAGGCAAGAGTAGATTTCATCATGAGCAGTCTAGGCCTACTCAGTCAGAGTCAGTGGTGCAATCTTCTAAGAGTGGTTATCCAGCTAGACATGACCAACAACAGATGCAGAAGAAGGGTGATGATTCCTTCTAGTCCGGACAACATCCAATGTGTTCTAATTATGGTAGGAATCACAGTGGTCGCTGTTTTGGTATTGGTGGTCCTTGTTTTACTTGTGGTGAAAAAGGCCATATTGCTAAATTTTATCCTAAGGGAGATTCTAGTACTAGTCAAGCTACTACACAGGTGCAGAGGAATGTGGCAGATACTCAGGCTCAGATTCAGCCAGTTAGGGCCGCTCCACAAGGTGCTCATGGATAGGGTCGACAGGGTGCACAGGCTGCTCAGGGAGAAGGTGGACTAGCGAGAATTTTTTCTATGGCCAGACAGGATATCGAGGGATCTAATGCTGTAGGCACAAGTATTATTACTGTCAATGCTCATGAGGCATATATTCTTATTGATCCTGGTTCTACGTATTCGTATGTATCCCCGTCTTTTGCTATATCTTTAAAATGATAAGTTGAGACTTTTAATGTGCCATATATGGTTATGACTCCTGTTGGAGAGACTTTATTAGTGAATAGAGTGTATAGAAATTGTATTATATCTGTGCAGGGTAAGGATATAATAGTTTCTCTATTAGAGTTATCGATGTCCGACTTCGATGTGATCATGGGCATAGATTGGTTAGCATCATGTTATACTTTGGTTGATTGTTATGCTAAGCTGATACATTTTAATTTCCTTGGAGAACCACCTTTAGTATGGAAAGGCATAACTCCTCTTACACGGGAAAAGATAATATCTTATGTAAAGGCATGCTGAATGATTAATCATGGGTGCCTTGGTTTTATTGCTATTTTTCATGATACTTGAAGGAAGGATGTCACTATCGATAGTATTCCAGTTACGCGAGAATTTGTTAATGTGTTTCCAGAAGACTTACCTAGGCTACCTCCAATGAGAGAAGTTGAGTTTAGCATTGATTTGGTGTCAGATACTCAACCTATCTCTATTCCTCCGTATCGTATGGCTCCAGCTGAGTTGAGAGAATTGAAGGTCCAACTCCAAGAGCTACTCGATAAGGGGTTTATCAGGCCTAGTATATCGTCTTGGGATGCTCTAGTGTTATTTATGAAAAAGAAAGATGGCACGATGAGAATGTGTATCGATTAATCAAGAATAAATATTCGTTGCCTCATATTGATGATCTATTTGATCAACTGCAGGGTGCTACTCACTTTTCCAAAATTAATTTGAGATAAGGTTATCATCAGCTGAGAATAAAGATCGAAGATATCTCAAAGACAGCCTTTCGGACCAGGTATGGGCACTTTGAATTTTTGGTGATGTCTTTTGGATTGATTAATGCACCTGCAACATTTATGGACCTCATGAACAGGGTATTCAAGCCATACTTAGACTAGTTTGTGATTGTATTTATTGATGATATTTTGATCTACTCTTGAGATGAGGTTGGGCATGAACATCATTTGAGAGTTGTATTGCAAACACTTAGAGAAAAAAAGATTTATGCTAAGCTCTCAAAATGTGAGTTTTGGTTGAGAACAATTTCCTTTTTAGGACACATGGTGTCACGAGATGGGATTCAAGTTGATCCAAGAAAGATAAAAGCTGTTCGGGATTGGCCATGACCTAATACTCCTACGAAGATATGTAATTTCTTGGGACGAACAAGATATTACAGATGGTTTGTGGAGGATTTCTCAAAGATAGTCGCTCCATTGACACGTTTAACTCTGAAAGGTATAATTTTTCAGTGGTCAAATGAATGTGAAAAGAATTTTCAGAAATTAAAGACTGCATTGACTACAACTCCTATTTTGACCTTACCCATGACAGAGGGTGGTTTCACCATTTATTGTGATGTGTCTAGAGTCAGATTGGGTGGTGTCTTAAATGCAAAATGGTAAAGTGATGACATATGCTTCTCGACAGCTAAAGACTCATGAGAAGAGTTATCCGATACATGACTTAGAGTTGGCCGCCATTATATTTGCACTCAAAATCTGGCGTCACTATCTTTATGGCGAGCCATGTGAAATCTATACTAATCACAAGAGTTTGCAATACATATTCAAGCATAGGGATCTGAATTTGAGACAACGACGATGGTTGGAGCTACTTCAAGATTATGATTTTACTATAATATATTATCCTGGAAAGGCGAATGTGGTAGCAGATGCTTTGAGTAGGAAGTCTATGGGCAGCTTGCCCTGGATTGCTGTTGAAAAATGACCTTTGGCTAGGGATATTCCATCTCTAGCCAATCAGGGAGTTAGAATTGATTATACTTTTCCTGGAAGGTTTCTTGCAGGTATGGTGGTGCAATCATCCTTAGTTGGAGAAGCCAAAGCTTGCCAATATGATGATCCCCAACTTGCTAGATTACGAGATCGAGTGCAGAGTGGAGGTGTGAAGTCGTTCTCAATTGATAGCGAGGGCGTCTTGCGTTGACATGGTAGATTGTGTATTCCCATGGTGGGTGAGGTAAAACAACTATACTTGAAGAGGCTCATAACTCGCGATACTCCATCCATCCAGGTGCTTCAAAGATGTATCAAGACTTACATGGCTTGTATTGGTGGAAAGGTATGAAGGCTGATATTTTGAAGCATGTGACTAGCTGCTTGAATTTCCAATAGGTCAAATATGAACATAAAAAACCTAGTGGAGTAATGCAAAACTTGATTATCCCAGAGTGGAAGTATGAAAGGATTACTATGGACTTTGTTATTGGGCTGCCGAATACTTTCAAGAAGCACGACTCAGTTTGGGTGATTGTGGACAGACTCACAAAATTTGCCTATTTTATACCAATTCGAGTTACTTATACTGCAAAGCAGTTAGCAGATATTTACCTCTGAGAGATAGTTTGGCTTCATGGAGTGCCTATTTTAATAATATCAAATCGAGGTGCACAGTTCACTGCTGAGTTTTGAAAGTCTTTTCAAAAGTCATTGGGATCACAGGTTGAGTTGAGTACAACTTTTCATCCCCAAACTGACGAATAGTTTGAGCGGGTTATTTAGATCTTGGAGAATATGCTTAGAGCTTGCGCGATTGATTTTGGTGGACATTGAGATGACCAGTTGCCTTTGGCAGAGTTTGCTTATAATAATAACTACCAATCGAGTATACAAATGGCACCTTATGAGGCTCTATATGGTCATAAGTGTCGATCACCTATTGGATGATTTGAACCTGGTGAAACACAATTATTAGATCCATATTTGGTTTAGCAGGCCTTAGAGAAAGTTGCAGTGATACGAGAGCAGCTTCGGACAACACAAAGTAGACAAAAATCTTATGCAGATAAGAAAGTTCGTGATGTGAAGTTTTTGAAGGGCGAAAATGTCTTTTTGAAAGTTTCTCCTATGAAAGGAGTTATGAGATTTGGTCGAAAGGTAAGTTGAGTCCTAGATATATTGGTCCTTATGAGATTTTAGATCGGATTGGATTGGTGGTATACCGACTTGCTTTAACTCCGAGATTGTCCACTGTACATCCTGTATTTTAAGTGTCCATGCTTCGACGGTATGCTCGTGATGATAGCCATAATATTAATCTAGAGGATATGGAGCTTGATGAGAATTTAGCATATAAGAAAGGTCCGATATCTATCCTGGAAAGGCAAGTGCGATATTGAGGTCGAAAAAGATAGTTTTAGTGAAAGTGTTATGTCATAATCATTCAACCGAAGAAGCTACTTGGGAGTCCGAGGCGGACATGCGAGAGAGATATCCTCACTTATTTAACACTTCAGGTATGATTTTATACTCGTTCGAGGACGAATGTTATTTTAAGTTGGGGAGAATGTAATAACCCTTAATTTTTTAATGAAGAATTAATTGGCAATTTTAACCACTAATAACTTTTTCTAAAAAGAATTAAAAAAAAAGAGAAGCAGCCAAACCCTTTTTTAAAACTATTGCATGCTTCAGGAAAAGCACACAACTTTTCTTTCTTCTCTTTCGTCCCCTTCTGGTTGGAAGAAAGCACGCAACACTAGGGATACGTGGGAGGAGTCAATAGACAAAATTAACTGGAGCTTTATACCATTGTTTGGGGGTGATAAATTTCAGGCATTGAACCTTCTAGATGTTTTGTGGTCTTATTTGCTTAGAACTCAGGTATATGTGGTTGGGCAACCTCTTTTATGTGTTGTATGCATAGTAGATATAACAGGAAGATAAGAGAAATTATAATTATTCAACTATTGTCTTGTAGACAGATTTGACCTATTCTAATCTCCTTTTTAGTGATTTTTTTAGGATTAGATAGAGGTGATGACTGATAGTTAGTGGGCTGGTTGCAGGAGAAATTAACATATAAAGACGCAAAGTTGTAGCCGTAGAGCCACTGATTTGGTAATTTTGTTTCCTTTCTAATTTCTTAAGGTGTTGCTGTCTTAGACATTATGGGTACATAAATTTGTTAATTTGAAACAAGTTGTAGATGTTAAATTTTCAAACTTCTTTATAAGTTAGAAGGTTGTCCAGCGAAGAGGTTTTGACTATGAACTGTTGCAACCTTTAGTTGTTGTCAAATTTTTCTTTCATCAATAATTGTCCTAGGTATTGTTGGTCTCTTTTGGAATATATAATTAGCATATTGGGAAGTTGATTCACTCATTATGTTATGGAGATAGTTGTTGTCATTAATTCATGGTTTAGGGTGAAATATTAAGGTTTATCTATAAGCTTAAAAGTTTGGGATATTAGGACTTGACCCGACCAACATAATTGATATCAATAATCAATACTTTTTTCATAGATTGAGGCAAGTAGGGGCTGTTTTGGTGGGTGTTCTACGCGTGCAAGATTGTGGAACTTGTCATTAATAAGGTAAGTGAGACTTTAAGCTTTAGTGTTTGCTTTTCAAATAAGCTTTGAAAAATATACTTTTCTCTATTTGGTGCATGTGTTGGGACAAGCATGTGCTTGACAGAGTTGGTGTTTCTTAATTAGCCCTAGATATGCTATTTTGAGAAGAATATCAAATATTTTTATAAGTTATGTGTGGTGTGATGTTGGATACCTTCTTTATTATCGTGATGTAGTTACTAGGAGCTTACATAGCTGCCGTAATATGTAAGGGGCATACCCATGCCGCCGTAATATGTTAGGAGCTTTGTACTCACTGTCGTAGTATACCTTTAGAGCATTATACATGCTGCCACAGACTTGTCGGGATGATGGATTGATCTCCTTCACTACTGTTTATGACAAGTTTTGAGTGTGGATTGAGCTGAGACATGTAGTGACCCTTTTGAACATTTATTTGAACTTAAGGAGCTTATTATGAAGTATATTCTTGCGTATATTATCTATGTATATCCATTATGCCAATGTATTTTATAACTCTTGTTCCAGGATTATTGGAGTAGTGACTCGAGGATCTTACTGGGTTATATTTATATATAGATCACTCCTTACTTGCATGTTAATGCAGATACTGTTGCAGAGGGTGAGACTTGTCGCTGACGAGTTCGTTCCCGTAGACTCTGTTGCTGAGGTGAGCCTTCACATTATTCGTGGAGGCTACTATTTCAGCTCTACCTAGTATAACTTATGTTTTTTTTCTTGGAGTTTGCATGCCTGACAGTTGAACTCATGTCACTCTATTAGATGCTCCATGAACTTATTGTGAGGGATTTGGGCTAGAAA
Source organism: Solanum aculeatissimum (assembly GCA_038996855.1). Taxonomy (NCBI): domain Eukaryota; kingdom Viridiplantae; phylum Streptophyta; class Magnoliopsida; order Solanales; family Solanaceae; genus Solanum; species Solanum aculeatissimum. The sequence goes on along the minus strand of JBCEWC010007966.1, from coordinate 9,024 downwards.
TATTTTGTTAAGTGACTATTTTTTTTCATAAAGTTTCTATGCGATATTGATTTAATAACTATTCTGTTTTACTGAGTAGTGATAAGGTTTGGTGTTGCACATTTGGTATCTTTATGCTTTGATAATTTGGATGTGTATATAGATGTTTGGTTCTCCCGACAGATAGTATTGGTGGGTGCCAGTCACATCTAGGGGGTGTTTTGGGATGTGACATATATATATATATATATATGAAAGTATACTTGAAAGTGGTTGTGTTGAGTGTATCCTCCGGTTCTGAAAGAAACAACAAACTATTCATTACAATTATTTACTTTTAGTTACTATTGATACAAATTAATGAGATACAAACATATTTTTTTGTATTTTATTATGTTTACATATATCTAATATTATATTCATAGGGTTTCAAATATATTTATATGTATCTATTAAATTTTGTTGTATCCTTTTTTAAAAGTCATAGGTTTCAAATTTTGTATCCCAACATAAATTACATACCTTTTCAAAATTACTATTTGTGTTGAATATATCCTCCAGTTCAAATTCGTATTTATTTTGCATGAAGAACTCATATCCCGCAAATTCTTTCAAACAAGTATATCCAAAAAACAAACATTCAATTTATTAAAAATGTATTTTTTTCCTATTCAAATTTATATTTAAAAGCAGTTGATGAAGCATTCAACATGTTATTTGTATTAAAAAATAGAAGAGTATACAAAAGTATCTATAACACATTGTTTTTAATAAACAAAAATGTATCTCAATCTCCTTGTATTCCACATCATTAATATAGAAATATTCAAAAGGATTCATCATTTGAATTGTATTCATAATCTACTCTGCACATGTAATTAGTATCCATAAAATTAAACAGTCCTTCTTATGTTCATACTTGTATTCAAAATCAAATGAGTATACAATTTTTTTTTACCCAAAGAGATACCATAAAAAGATACAAAACAAAATGTACTTCCAACTAATTGTATTTCAAAAATTATGTACCACAATTAATTTGTATTCCAAAAAAATATATTAATAAGCTAAAATATTTTTTTCGATTCAAATTTATATTAAAAAATAATTGAGAAGGGGAATCTTAGTAGCTCAGTTGGTTGACTATCTGAACTCCCACCTTATTGGTGGTTCAATTTCCCATATTGTAATCCCCCTCCCCATTACCCTTTCCCCAATTTTTTAACAACAATTTTTTTTGATAAAGTAAATTATGTATCAATGAAGATTTAAACAAAACAAACATACAAAATTCGATTTTAATTCAAAATATCTCCAGAAACTAACTATCATGAATTTTGAGGTTAAAAAAAAAATTTGAATTCAAAATAAAAATGATTTGAATGAATACTTAATTGATATTTGCACGAAGTCAAATTCTAAATATCGATCTCTTTTTTTCCAGCCACAAATTAATCATTTTAATTGCCATCTACGATGGAGAATTGAAACTTGTTAATGGAAGAAGATGTGGATGGGGAAGATGAGAGAATAACTGAAAACTATTCTCTCTTAATTTGTAACATAAGTAATTGAAAAAATTCAGAATGCCATGATTTTATTACCATATTTGAAAGATTCTCTATCATGATTTTCTTCAATTATTTATTAATTAATTATATATATTAATTCAAAAAATAAAAAATATATAAATCATGTGGATGACAACTCAGAATATAACTATTTTTTATAAATATTGAAAATGGAGTTAAGGAGTCCTATTAAATACTAAAATGTAGCTATTTTGATAAATTTCTCTAGTATATTTAAACACTTATAATACATTTATATTGCATGCATAATTTACTTTTAACACAAATGCAGATTTATTATAATATTGCTATGTATTGCTGCAAATGGTAATAAATAAAGAGTATTGCTAAAATTAGTAATTATTTTTTTAAAAGTACTTGTCCAAGTAATTTATATAATATTTTGGTAGAAATTTTTGGACCTATGTATAACTAATCCATTTAATAGTTAATATATCATACATGATATTAACTAATCCCTTCTATTTGGTGGTATTAATAATACATATGATTTAATACCATGAGATTAAATATGTAAAGACAACAATATCCTTAAAATTCTTTTACATTTTTTTATTTTCTTGATTTTATGTTTTATATTTATAGTTTCCTATTAGTAAATTTATTTAAATAAATTAGCTTACAAATTTTGTTTATTCACGAGTTCATATTCACATAATATAATTTTTTTTTATCATGTTAAATTTTTAAATTTTATTATTTGTGCATTTATATTTATATAATGTACAAAAATATTTTGCCATGTCAATTTTTTTTTGTTCTGATAATTAATTTAGTTGAGTGATTTGTTAATACAAAGACCTAATTGAGTGATTTTATTGATACAAAATAAAGTTCAATAACTATGTTGATAAATTCTCAAAGTTGAGTAACCTTTTAAGATATAAACTACATGTTAAAACTACAATTTATAATTTTTTATGTATAAATATAGATGGTTTATTCGTTTTACAATTGCTCACCATCTTTTCGATTTTAAAAGTAGATAGTCTATCTTTATTAAATTAAAAATTGATATTTTATGAGTGATCAATTTATTAAGATCATAATTATTTATTCTCAAATAATTCAAGTGAGAAAATAATAAGCATAACGACAAAATTATTGTTCTCCTAGCTATTTAGAAGCCACAACAAAATAATCTAATATGACTCAATTACTTGAAATAGAAAATTTCATAATAACTCAAGGATATAATTGAGAATAAACTTTTTTGTAGATTTTAAGTCAAACACAAGATTAGATGGGAAACAATAAACCAAACACTTGATAAAAAATAATCCTTGCGTTATGAATCACTGCATTACTATTTCATGCGTTACTAATCCCGACATTATTCATCTTCGTGCCAGACAACCTATAGTGTCTACTTGAGAAAATCTAACTCTAGGAAACTTCATGTATTTTCTCTGGTTAAGAAGGGTCTGTGACATACTATTTCCGCCAGCAAACTCATATACTGAGTTGTCGGTTAATATATATATATAAACTATCACCAATGCCACTAAATTAATAAAGGAAATAAAAATATCCAACAATAATTTAGACACAAAAGAAAAGCCTAACGATGATTGTATAGAAAATATTTATCAAATTACAGAAAAAAGGTTGAAGGCTTTATCTTTATCTTATTATCTTTTTATATAAGAGCCACTTAGTGCTGAAACAAGAACGAGATTGTTGACATGCCTGCTTCAGCTATCTGCTTAAGCAAGCAACTGTCAATTGACGTACCTGCTTCAACTACTTGATTTTACTATATCATTTCTATTAATTATCTCTTCACCTACTTTAACGATGAATTTATAATATTATTCCAATAAATTACTTTTTTCAAAAGGCATTTGCCAATTAACGTGTCAGCTTCTGTTGCTTGATTTTGCTATTTCTTCAACTACTTCAATTATGAATTTATAATATTTTCCCTAATAAATTATTTTTTCTTAAAGATAGTTGTCGATTGACGAGCCTACTCCATCTTATTATATAACAACCACTTAGTGCTGAAACAAGTACGAGACCGTCGAATGCCTGCTTAAGCAAGCAACTGCCGATTGACGTATCTGCTTCAACTGTTTGATTTTACTATATTATTTCTATTAATTATTTCTTCACCTACTTTAACTATGAATTTACTATCCCAATAAATTATTTTTTTCAAAAGGCATTTGCCAATTAACGTGTCTCCTTCAGTTACTTGATTTTGTTATTTCTTCAGCTACTTCAACTATGAATTTATAATATTGCCCCTAATAAATTATTTTTCTTAAAGGCAGCTGCCGATTGATGAGCCTACTCCAGCTACATTATTTTACAATATTACTCCTAATAAATCATTTCTCCGGTTGCTTCAACTATTAAAAATTTAAAGTATTTAAAAATAAATAAAAATTTTGAACTCTCAAAATTTTTATATGTGCAACATAAATTAGAACAAAGTAATTAACATATATTATTTAAATAACATAAGATATGTTATAAGTTGTAATAATTAACAACTCAAATATTTAAAATATATGTAAAAAAAATCTATTTGTATTACATAAATCGAAATAAAAAAATAACATGTGTTGGGCCTGTGAGGAAGTTGGGTGAAGTAGGCAGCTCTTCATTGACGTGCCTGCTTCCTCTCCTTTATTATACGGGGCCCATGAAAATATTTCATGGATTTTTTAATTTAATCTTTTTAAGTAGCTTCTTAGTGACATGTCTGCTTCAACTACTTGATTATATTTCTTTAGTTGCTTTAACTATGATTTTACAATATTACCCGAATAAATAAGTTTTTCAGCTGCTTCAACTATGATTTTACTATATCGTCCCGGTCAGTTTTTTAAATTATGTAAATACTCAAAATAGGATAAAATAAATATCTCTTTAAATTGGAGAAATAAAACTAAATAAATATTTTAATATCTTTCAGTGCTTATATTTGTGTCAAAAAGGAAGTACTTCTAAAAAAATATAATATAAATAAATCAAAAAGTTTGTGTATATTATTTGAAATGATGTAAAAAATACTCTACATCACAATAATTGCCAATTTGTGCTACATAAATTGGGACAATGAAAGTAACATATATTATTTAAAATTTATGTAAAACATACTATAAATTACAATAATTAATAATTTAAAATATTTTTTAAAAATAGAATTTTTTTTGAATGACTCTCAAAATTATATATGCGCAACATAAAGTGAAACAATATAGTTTTTAAAAATATATAAAATTATCTATCAGTGTTGCGTAAATCAAAACAAAAATAACATATATTCGGCCCGTGCTTGATTTTTTTTTTAAACCTAACTAAATATTGTCTCCATTTTAATTAATTATTCTTATTTAATTTGGCAAAAAAAAATCATATGTCAAATTATTTGACTCAAATGTATCAAAAATATCCTTTGATCTTGTGGCAATATGTCATGTGAAGAGTTAAATTTTAGAAGTTGCCGGAAAAAAAAGACATCTTTTTTAGATAAACTAAAAAAGTACAAATAAATTAAAATGAATAAAGTATCATAATTTAAACTTAAATTTAATTATATGAAATGAGAGTGTAAAATCTATCAAACCTATTTATTGGGCTCGGGCAACATCAACTTTTCTAGTTATTGAATAATTCACACACTATTAAATTTCACTCTATATTAGCTACCTCTCAACTTGAAAAGTTAGGCAGCAAGCACTCCTATTTTTAGCACAACAATACCAAATTAAATTAGAACTAAAGAACTTTTTCAATATAAATTTGACAAATAAATTATAAGTAGAAGTGACTTAATGTAATGACCCGGAAGGTCATTTTTGGAAATTCCAATTAAATTACTGTTTTTCCTTTCTAAAAGTTTCTTCAGATCATTTTTGGGTGAGTTGATAAGTCGGATTTCAAAAATCTAGTAAAAAGTTGAGGTTTTGCAAAAGAAAGAGTTTTTAAAGGCTTAACTTTGAAAATTTTGAGTTTCGAGTGTCGAAATTTGATTATATCGATTCCATTTACTTCGAAATGTCGAAACTGGTCTATGATAACTTGCAGAACTGAAATCAGACTTAAAATGAGGATTTTGGACCAAAAGTTATGTTTTTAGTTATTTTCGAAGCTAAAGTTTGACTTTGGTCAACATTCAGAGTTTGAAAGCTCAGATTGAAACTTTGACAATTCTAGTAGTTCCGAATGGTGAAACTAACGCTAGAAATGATCTCCTCATAATTTTTAAAACTTTCGAGGGTAGTTTTGGTATTTTGAGTTATAAACTAGTTTAATTTAGTTGCATTGATAATTGTACTGCAGAGGCCTAGAAATCAAATTCTGATTATTCTGTTGAGTCGGGATCGCCATTTATGATATGGATATATGTCTGATTTGTAAAATTTAGAGTCCGAACGAATTTCGAGGTCCGAGTTAGAAATTATTTTTTAGCTATGTGTTGCCAGTTTCTGGTGTAGACCCCTTTACTCTCCGCGATTGCGGATGAGGACGCGTTCGTGGAGCATCATGCGCCTAGGCCTCTGCGTTCGCAAAGGCAAGGTCCGCATACGCAGAGCTTTGGGCAGTCTCCTCTCAGCGTTCTCGGATAATTCTCTGCGTTCGCGGAGCTCTTGATAGCTAAAACAATGTCTTAATTTTAAAGACGTATTTTAGACCCATTTCGTCCATTTTAATATTTCAAGCTTCGTTTGAGAGGAAGATTTCGAGGGTTTTCAAAACAAATCAATTGAGTAACTATTTTCTAATCTATTTCATTGATTTACACTGATTAAATTGTGTTTTGAACTTATAATTTTGGGATTTTAACGGTGCAAATTGAGGAATTTTGGTCTATAATTTCAAAACTTTAAATGATGATTTCTCCTTCAATTTGAATTCAATTGTAGTGTGATTTTCACCCACAAACTTTATTTTTCATGTAGAATCTGATTCTCAAGTCAATTTCTGGATTCGTGGACTTCAAACTTTTTAGCCCTAATTTTGACATTTTGCCCTTCTCACCTAAATTGATCGATTTTAGTGTCAATGAATTCATTATGTGATGGCGATATTATATTTGAGTAGATTGTGGCGTTTCAGGTGTGAATTTTAGGGGAAAAACTCCGGTTAACGCTTGATTCAACTACTAGTTGAGGCAAGAATTCTAAACCTTGTTAAGCTTACTTGAACATTATATATTCCTTTCTTTATGACTTGAGATGATTGAATACCTACCATTGATTGAGTAGTATTTGCTAAATTGTGAATTTCATTTATGACTTGGTAGCGAATTACTGAGAGTAATAAATGTGAACTCGTGATTTAGTTTTGAGAATCCTATGTGGTATGATAATGTGGATTATGAATAGTATCATGTTGGCTTATTGTTGGAATTGGATATACATTATGGATGAGTTTCACTTGTGGACTAGAGAAGTTAATATAGAGTTGAAACATACTTGCCATTATGCCTTATTGACTGAATATTTGACTTGAGATGATGTATTTATCATGATGTGGACTCTCATTTGCACTCATCTTCATCATATTATTACACACATATATATGTTCTTTATGTGTATTGTGACTGAGTATCACTGATAAAACATTGAAAAAAAATAGGGATTGGTCCATATGTTCGTGGTTGAGAAATATTGAAAGAGAAATAGGGATTGGGCCACACGACTGTGGAAGGAAACACTGAAAAAAATAGGGATCGGGCTACATGTTCGTGATGGAGACATTGATATGAGATATTGATATACTGGGATCGAGCCTCATATCCAGGGTAGGTACATGGACAAATATGTCCCCCGTGGGTTCTAGACTGATTGTATCAGCGGATGTCTATCATAGGATAGACATGCATCACGATACTTGACATTGCATTTCATCATTTTATTTCATCTCATGTCATTTCCATTGCATATCATACTATGTTATCTTGTATTATGATTTGACTCAGTTACTGTGAATGGACTATGTGATGCTTACATTGGAGTTATACTTGTTGAATTCTGAGTGCAGGGGCGTAGTTCGTATGATTGGTGTAGAAGGAGTATCTTGTTCTATATACTTTACTTGTTGTTTAGATCCTCTTGTTGAGTGCCTGTGTTTTGATACTCACGCTTGCTTCTACATATGTGTGTAGGTTGTGAGCTCGGGTCTACCTGAGTTAGATTCCATCATCTTCAGACCGAGCTTCCTGGATATTTGAGAGGTAGCAAATTATCTATTTGGCAGACTCTCGGAGTCCTTATTTATCTTATGTTCTTTTTGAGAACTAAGACTCAGACTTGTATTTATCTTCTATTGTACTCAGTATTAAAGACTTGTACTTGTGACGCTAGTCTTGGGATGATTTTTTTAGATTGTATATCCTAGTGCTTGTCCTAATTTAGATTTCATCTTTTCTGCTTTAGTATTATTATTAAATTGAGCAGGTTTGTGCTTACTTGTCTTGGCGGGTTAGGTAAGTGCCATCATGGCCATTTTTGGATCGTGACAATTTGGTATCAGAGCCCTAGGTTCATAGGTCTCACATGTGTACAAGCCTAATCGAGTAGAGTATAAAAGATCGGTGCGGAGACGTCCGTTACTTATCCTGGGGAGGCTATAAAGACTGTTAGGAATTTCCTTGTTCTTTCATTTCCTATCGTGTGTGGTTGTTACAAAGTTGTTGAGTATTGTGTATTCTTTTGGCAGATGGACAGGACCAAATCTTTATTTATGGGTGGAGCTAAGGAGCCAGCCCTTGAGGCTACTGTTGAGACCCCAACTCAGGTCAGAGGTGGAGATAGAGCCCGAGGTCGAGGTAGGGGCCGAGGACGTGCTTGAGATATAATCCTTCGAGAGATTATGATAGAGGCATTTCACTCGAGCCTTCAATCGATCCTAGACAGCACCAGGCTCCTCCAGAGGTCGAGGATTCAATAACTCTTCAAGGCATACTTCACAAGATGATGGGAATAATGGAGACCATTGCGCGAGGTATATCACTAGCACCAGCTAGGGGTGAGGTTCCCCTCCCCAGGTGCCAAAGAAGCCCCAAGACTTTGATGACTATGTGGAAGACTATTTAGTCTCAGTGGGGCAATCATCTTATGTGCCTTGATGGTCACGACCCGGATAGGGGGCCTAGATGTGACATGGCGAAGGAGAACCGAAAGTCCTCGATCAAGCCATTATAGCATCATTACACTCATCATCGGTTCGGAAGCACCGAAAATAAACACATAACATGTAAATTCTAGGGAATTGGGGACTTGAGATTCAAACTATGGGGACATTTTCGGGAATGGGATAAACATCAGTTCATATAACACATAGCAATAATCTCTAAGGGAAAGGGAAAATGGGATTTCCACTATGGGGGTACACCGGGATCATAGGACTTACCACACAAACACATAGTCATTCAAATCCCCAACATTCATATCATAAGAATAATAGATGACAATACTCATAATTAAGTCTAATAAAC
>JBCEWC010007965.1:0-20650 GCA_038996855.1 Solanum aculeatissimum | reverse complement strand
TTCGAACTTGAGACCTTGAAAGGGAGCAAACCCCAAGGCTCAAGTCTATTACCACCAGGCCAACCCCTGAGGGTTAGTTTGGCAACATATCTTTGTTAGCTCCCAACACCCATACACTGTTAAGGGGAACTCAGCAATACCAAACGTGCATGTGGTCCATTCCACTCAGAGCCCATCATAAGGCTTAGACTAAAATCAACACAAATAGCCTCACCAAAGAAACAGCTGGAAACCAGAGTTATACTTAACAGTAGCACCAGTTTTAACTGGAAACACAATGTTAACTTAAGCAACTCTAACCACGCTCAAACTGCTTTCCTCCATTATTTCACTGCTCACTAATGAGGACAGGTACTCTATAATTGCTCTAACTACATCCTTGAATTACCACTGCAGCTCACTTCTAGCATGGAAGTGTATACAGACACCAAGTATACACAAACAGCCCATAGGCTAAAAACTAACATCGATAGTACACTATTTTTTTTAGAAAAAATTTTAAGAAAAGAAAAAAAGCCATCTGAGGTTCCAGCATATTCCCTAAAACTACCAGTTGTATTTATGATTGATGATTGATTATACAGCTCATGATAGTACTAGAATTTCATTGTCAGGACTTTGGAAAATACTATTTCATGACTTACAAATGCTTTGAATGCCGGCTTGTGAGAAGTCATTTCATACAAGCAGCAACCTGGATATGCAAACAGTCAGCAAAACAGCATGCATCTAAAACTAAAAGTAGTTCCGTATGAAGCAAGAAAGGAAAAGACTTACCCAAAGACCATATGTCTGATTTGTAACCATAGGGTATATCAGCGAGAAGCTCGGGGCACATATAAGTTGGAGTGCCCACCACCTGACAGTAAATATGCCTCATCACCAGACTAATCAAAACAATAACCACAAAATACAGAATATTTCCAGACAAGTTACTTACAGAGGAAGCAAGATCATCGGAAGACAGTATTTTAGCAAGACCAAAGTCACCTGAAAACAACTCTTTAAATAAATACTCAAAGTCAATCATATCCAATATCAAATTATGAGGTAAGGAGATCACCTAGACGTATGTCGTGCTCTTTAGTCAGAAAAATATTTGAACACTGAAGCAAAAAAGTTAAATCAGCAAACAAATCTATGAAATTGAGAAAGAATAACTTTATCGAATAACATAGAAGAGATATGCAACTCACCTTGACATCACGGTGAATTATATGGTTTGTATGCAAGTGATCAAGTGCCATCAACAGTTGAACTAGCCACTTACAAAGCTTCTGCTCATCAATAATGAAATGGTCTCAATATTAAGAATTAAATTTGGTGGAGGCAGGAGGCTATGAGTCACAAGGAAATGTATATTTAATAACAACCTCCTCAGGGAAAAGAACACCATTTGTTCTCTTAATAGCATCTGCCCTGTATAAGGAATGAACAGATGATTAGACGATATGTAGGCAGAAAACATAAGCAACTAGATTCAGACGCTCAGGGCTAAGGTCCAATATTCTGAAAACAATTCATTTGGAAAAGGAAAGATGACTTACATATCACCAGCTTCACAGTACCCAATAATAATGCACACGTAGCATCCCTGAAATTGGTATCCTTGCATGGTCAATGGCATGGTAGACTGAATAATAATTCTTCAACAGCTATACAGCATTATGAACAACTCAAAGATTTAGTTATATCTAAGATAATTTATGTACCAATCTTTGTATTCCTCAATAGTTAAATCACTATACCTCTATCACCTTTAGATACGTAAATGCATATTCGCATCGAAATCACTTAAACAATAACAATGCACGAGGGCTGAGTATTCACTTGAACAGCAGTTTTAATTCTTATATACTTCAACTTTTAAAGATGGGCACCTTTTTGCCATTCTTTACAATTTGTAAACTACCACTTAACAATCTTTCATGTTGTTCACAATGTAAGAATCTAGAAGTAATGACATGAATAGACAGGTTATCACATGTACGTTGATTTCTTATATGTGTTCGAAGTGAAATTGTGAAAGAACAAGAGTATGCACAGACCTTCTCCACCCAAGAATCTTTGTATTCCACCACAAATGGACTTCGTACTCTTGCAATCAGTTCCATCTGAAAAATAAAGAACCGAGTTCAGAAATTGCACCCAGAAACCTGCACCTCCAGATTTCCTAGTCTTTCTCAAGAAAAAAGAAGGAAGAAAGAAAGAGATAAGGCAGAAAGGATCTACTCAAGTCAAAGCCTTAAAGGTGTATTTACGATAAGCAAGTATCATTGTCTTCAACAAAAAGGATCATTACTGCATTTTATTAACAAAAGCCTTTTCATTAATTTGTTACCTTTATCAAATCAAAGAGTTTGGTAAGTGTTTAAGTTTAACCCAAATGCACACATAACTTTCATCCTATCAGATAACAATGTGCAATTTGTTGCATAACTTCTTAACAATTTAAGATAATTATAGTAAATCCTGTAGTGCTTCTGAAATTTCTTATCGAGATGCCAAGATATGCAAATATCTTTCGACTCTTCATGAGATCCCAAGAGGAAAAAGGTAACCACCCTGTTCATCCTCTTAGATCACAAAGAAAGTTAATAAAGGCTAACCTCCTGGTGGGCAGATCTGCGTGTTCTCTCTGTCTGGCGAGCTAAGCGAATTTTTTTCATAACATATCTTTAGGAACAGAAAAAGAAGAAAGAAGAGAACAGTCAAAAATCAAAATAAACCGAATAACACAATAATGAAACAGTTCATGACATAAACTGAATACAGTAACATAGAACAAAGTATAACAGATAGACTGAGAAAGGTTTGCACATCTCCTTACTTCTTCTTTTCTTGTTTATGCCTTACAAGTAGTGCAGAGCCGAAAGAACCTTTTCCAATCTGCTCTAAAATCTCATAATTTTCCATGTTATGATCTATAAGACCACTTTGACTTTATCAAACTGATTTCGATCCAGATATAATTTTTTCACAGTTGAGCTATCATAGCAAACCTGCAAACATCTTGTAGATCAAAAGAAAATGCATCTATGAGAAACTTTTTGAAAACATTGGAATTAGCTAAACACTCCACAACAAAGTTAGCAACACCTCTTCAGTCCAGAATGTTTTTTATTGGTCATTACAAGATGAAAATAATAGCAAACATCTTGTATATCTAGAAACAATTTGAAAATGTAAAAGATTTCTAAACCCTTCCACACCCTCCCATTCCCCGGCTTTCCTTCTAACTATGTTGCTCGGACTCTCCAAAATTGTTGCTGAACCCGTGTCAGATCCTCCAAAAATGCACTACTTTTGGAGTATTCAATACGCACAAGTCGACATTTTCAAAGAGACGGAGCAACATAGCCTTCTACAAGGTAGGGATAGTAGACGCAGTGTAAATGATTAGCAACAACTATGCAGAGGACACTGATACTAAATTAGTCAAATTCATACACACAACCAATCAATGAAGAATTCTAATCAGGAGTTTAGGTAAATCAAAAACTTGTGTGCCTCTCTTAATCCCTCAATAGGAGAATCAAAAAACGCCGCGTAAAGTGTCCATTTGAAACCTTCAAAGGCAACCGCTCAACTAAAAACAAAATACCAAACCTAATCGAAGAGCAAAGCGATTACCAGGAACAAGAAGACGGACAAAGAATTTTGCAGCACATAAATAAAAAGAGGAAAATACAATACCGATAAAACACGGAAAAATCAAAATGTAGGAAAATGTTCATCTCCATTACGTACCTTAAAGTGATGAAGAATTGGAGAAGAGGTTTTACAATGAAGAGCAGTTGTTGAATTACTAATTAATTAATTGAGTGAAGAGAGAAGGAAGAGAGCGGTAAAAGAATTGTAAACAAAGCAAAAGGGATGATGCGTCTGCTTTCAAATGACATTTTCAAAAAGTTGCTTCTCGTTTTTAAAAAATCAAAATTGGGTCCCTCCCATAAGGAAGTCATGGAGCTGAACAAACTACAAACTTGTCCCGCCTCTACTCTAAATTAATAGGCCTCATTTCTTTATTCTGATTTAGGAAAACATTCCTCAAATATCCCCTATTAATTTTTTTTTGTCTTTAAAGGTCAAAAATATCTTTAGTTAAGTAAAATCGTTAAAAAATATTATTATTGTTAATATTTTGGTTCAAAAATAACTCTGTTTTTTTATTCCAATAAAACATATTTTTAGAATAATACATTCTTTTCCAAAGTTTTTTTTCTTTAAATCTTGTTTCTTTTATTTTATAATCTATTTGTAACTAATAAAAAGTGGAGATTATTTTTTTCTTCTTTTGAATCTCATGTTATCAGTTGAAATTGAATAACTTCATGAATGTTCTTAAATGATAATATAGGTCCCACAACATTAATTTTAATTTAGATAACGAGTAAAAAAATTCTAATAAACTAATTAATATTTTTATTTTTAATATTTTCCGAAGTGCAAGAGGATAAGTTTTTGCTAATATATTCCTTAATGTTAAAGCTAAAATGAAAAAATCAACAATAACTCCATCCATGATATTTTAAAAAAAAATTTATGATTTGAAATAATATAATAGAGTTTTATGTTTTATGGCATTATAATTGTTCTATCTCAACTTTAAAACCAAGGATTATATCAATAAATACTTATTACTCTTCAATTAATGATGAGTGACTGTGATCGTATGTGTGTGTGTATATTTTGGACTAGAAAATACATGAAGAAAAAAATACTACCCACGTTTTAAAATTTGTTAAAGAAATTTTAAAAGAAAATAAAGAATGTATTTATTAAAAAAAGGAACTTTTGATCTAGTTAAGCAATACCAAGGATATTTTTGGGTTAAATTATTAGTGAATAGGGATTTTTTTTTTATCAAACTATTAATTAAGAATATTTTTCTTCAATTTTACATAATTTAAGAATATTTTTACCCCGTTTAATTATATTAGCAAATGTTTATTCTTTTTTCATTGAGAAAAGATTAAGAAAAAATACTTCATAGTTTATTATAATTTTTTTATTGTTATCAAATGAATTAATGATGAATTACTATGATTTTATATGTATAACCTATATTATTAGCTAAAATACATAAAATTATTCTATTTTAATTGATAAATTGGCAATAAGAATAAAAAAATTACTTCGACTTTTCTTATCAGTTAAAAAAATTAAAAAAGAAAAAAAGAAAGAGGCTCTTTAAAAAATAATATCTTTATAAAAAAATGTGTTTCAAAATTAAAAGAAATATATTTATCAAAAAATGTAACTTTTTACTTGATTAAGTAATACTAGAGACATTTTTAGACTTAACTATTTGTATTGAAATATTTTTATTCAATTTCACATAATTTAAGAATATTTTTAATCATTTTTATTTAATTTATAATCATGATGTCCACATAATCTTGAACATCTCTAGATAATATTATGGTGTATCTGCTACCTTTCATTAGCTATTATCTTTAGAGGTAGATTCAAGACTTAAAATCAAATTTGTGGTTCAATATTTAAGATTTTTACACTTGAATCCATTATGGGCGTGTTTAATATGACGGAATATATTTTTGTCAAAAATATTTTCTAGAAAATAAGTGAGTTTCTTATTTATTTTATTGTATTTATGAGTACACAAATAAAAAATATTTGTATATAATCTAGACAAATATTATGAGAGATGAAGGTGGAGGATAGGGATATTGGGTGGTAAGGTTGGGACTTGGGGGCATACGGAGGGTGGATAGAATGAAGATGAGGTATATTGAAAGGTGAGGAGGATACTATTAATGTGCAATGTCACTTGTATAACTTGTTGTACTCCATTAAAAAATATTATTTTTCTCATTTTTAAGAAATTTATTTTTCTAGAAAAATAATTTTTTAAAACTTTTGACCAGTTGAGTATGAAAAAATCGACAATTAATTTCCTCCGTCCTAAACACACCCTATATCTTTAGAATAATGTGTTTATATTCAAGTTGGACTATTTTTTTCATAAAATAACCAGAAAATATTTTCATAAACTCCCTTTGGTTTCGTAATACTCACTTCCTTTACGGTTTATAATACTATGCATACCTCTTTTATTTTTAATTTTTTTATAATAATTCTCTGAATCTAATTAGTATTAGTATAAAAAATTGTGATAACTTATTTAATTCATGTCATCAGAAAAATATGAATCGGCAAAACAACTTCGATTTTTCATTTAGTTTTAAAATAAGAATAAAATTATAGTAATTGTTTGCATATGCAGGGTATATACAATTCTAAACATTCTCTAGAAAAACATAATTAAGCAGTAAATAATTGCATGATTATTAATTCATACCTTTTAAACCAAGCAACATATATACAAATGTTCTTTTTCTTTTTGTAATTGCTGAAAATATTGGTAACCTGAAATAATCATTTAAAGAGAATCCAGAAGATCATTATTCGAATCCATGATTATTGCCATCTTTAAATCATGATTAATGGCATCTTTATCAATAATAACTTATATATTTGGAAGAATATGTAATATGGAGTAGTAATTTCCATACAATAGTTGGAAGAATAAATTTGGCACATTTTTCTTTAAAAATACGTTATTTCAGTACACAAATTATACCTGATAAATAAATTGCATTACACAAATCTCATGGACAAGCTTTATTGAAAAACAATATATGAAATTTTGGATTTGAGATCCTCCATTTGAAACAAATTTGCACCATTTTTTTTGGTTGTTGATTTGTGATTTGGTTAATTTTCAACTCGGGATATTTCTATCAATATCATCATTCTCCCGTAATTTATACTCTTATATTATTTATATTCTTCTTCAGACATTAAAATATACGTGATATCATTTTTTTAACAAAATAATGTTTTCTGGGTTTCAATGTATTTGCTTCTTCTTCTTTTTTTTTTTGATATTAAAATATAATTTTAATGCATTTTTCATATCTTAGTTCTAACATCAAAAGATTAAAAAAAATCTCCTTTATACAAAGAAAGTACCTAGTATTTTTTACGACTTCCGGAAACTTCAAAATTTTAATTTATTCAAATAATTAAAGCTAGACTTTGATGTAATATTTTATTCAAGAAATTAAATCATTAATGTAATGTTATTGTCTAGGCTATCGCCAAGCAACTCTCTATTTTATTGTCTAAATATGTAATTTGATATAATCAACTTTAATTCAATTATCTATTTTATTTTATTTTTTAAAAATTCTCTCTTCTCAATATTATATTATTTTTTTATTTCATAATATAAATCCTTTCCTCTTTTCCAATTAATGATATAAATTTTTCATGTAATATATAAATTTAGATTTTAAAATTTTTTATTTAATATAAAATTATAATTTATTTTATTTAAAATAAATTATAAGTAAATATTATATATTATACATATTAATAGACAATTCAAATAAAAGTGAAATTATTTATTAAATAATTTTTATTTATTGAATTTTAAATTAACAATTTCATCTTGTATCTGCTTGATCAATGACAAATGATCATGGATAAGCAGTGCACAAGATGAGTCAATACAGTTAGAATGTAACTAACTTAAGTTAATTAGAAGGCTTGTGCAGCTGTATGACAGCTGACACATTCTGTTAGCAAGTAGTTAGGAGAGGTTAGATTCTATAAATAGAGCAATGAGGATAGAAATTAGCGAGAGTGAATTCACAAGTTGTGTGTGAATATAACTGATACAGCTCAAGGAGCCTTTGTAATAGAAAATTGTTCATTCTCACTACATTTGTGAAGCACTTGAGATCAGTAACCATAGAGATTACATGATTCATCATGGTATCAGAGCCTGTACAATCAAGCTGAGCAGTTGATTCCAACTCCTTGATTGTAATTCAATTCATAGTGCAATCGTTGAAGGATACGGTGGAGATTATTCAGAGAAGCAGTGGAGTTCAATTTGAGAAAAGAAACTAATGACAACTGGAGAAGACATATCCAGAAGAAGTGGTCGAGATGAAGAGATCATCATTGAAGCAAATCACCTTTTATATTTGAGACCTTCAGATTCACCAGGTGAACATCTAATTGATTTCAGACTAACTGGGACAGAGAATTATAATTTATGGTCGAGACCTATACGATTAGCATTATTTGCAAAAGAAAAAATAGATTTATCGATGGAACTTGTAAAAGGAATTCATACAATGCATCCTTGTATGGATAGTGGGACATGTGTGATACTTTTGTTCTTAGTTGGATCATGAATACTGTAGAAAAGGACTTATATCGTAGTGTAGTCTATGGATTTAATGTTGTTGGTGTTTGGAAGGAACTTAAAGAGAGATTTGACAAGAGAAATATATCGAGAATCTACAAATTACATTAGGAAATTGTGAATTTAACACAAGGTTTAGGATTTGTTGCCACCTACTGTTCGAAGCTAAGAGATTTGTGGGGAGAATATGGTGTTATGGTTCCAATTCCATCCTGCACATGTCCTGAATCAAAGGTGTTTGCAAAATATCTTCAACAACATAGACTTGTACAATTTCTAAGTGGATTAAATGAGTCATTTGCCCGGGCCAAAAGTCAGATCATGCTCATGATTCCAACACCTAGCATCAACGAAGAGGGAAGGAAGTTATACCACAGTCCTTAGAGCTAGGAGCACAGGTGATGGCATATAGAAACAATCATGCTATTAATGCAGGACATCCTCGGGGATCTGGAACATTCCATAGAGGACAGATGTCTAAAGCCATGAAGTGTGATTTTTGCAAAAAGAGAGGTCACACTAAGGATAATTACTAGAAGCTAGTAGGATATTCAGATGATGTCAAGATGAAGAAGAGATCATTTGGTGTGAATATGCCTGCAGATAATAATGCTCAATTTAATATCTTGAAGCCTAAAGAGGATAACTAGAATGAAGATTAAAAGGATGAAAATTAACAGACACATAAGTAAGGAAACTGTTTCACTAATGAGCAGTATCAACAGATCCTCAAAATGTTATCCTAAGCTACAGTTTCAGAAGACATGGCTACCCACACTAAAGTTACAAGTATTTCTTTATCACTTCTTAATAAGATTGAGAAGGATAAATGGATAGTTGACTCAGGAGCCACTAACCATATGATATCTGATTTGAACATGTTTACCAATTCTCTAGAACTGCCCATTGATGAGACAAGAGGTGTACAATTATCTACAGGAGAGATTAGTAGGATCACACATATAGTTTCATCACAGATCCTAGATGGAAAAGTTATTAAAAATATGTTGTATGTGCCCAAGTTCAGATACAATCTATTATCAGTTTCCAAACTCACAAAAGATGCAACTTATTTTATATCTTTCTTTCATGATTGTTGTGTATTCCAGGACATCTCAACTAGCAAGGTGAAGGGGATTGGTAAGCTGAAATGTGATCTATATGTGCTAGATGATAAGAGCAATAAGAATTATACAGAAAAGCTATTAATGGTTGGTTTCAATGCTTTAAACGCATTATCCTTACACAACATTAATGCACAACTATGGGATAAGAGATTAGGGCTTGTTCCAATAAATACTCTAGAGATGTTTCATATGTTTTCAAACATAAAGCTGATTAATACTGCAAAACAATGTACAGTTTGCCCTTTGGCAAAGCAAACCAGATTGTCATTTCCCACTAGTATGAATAAAAACTCTTATTTTGTAAAATTAATTCATTGTGATGTCTGGGGTCCTTTCAAGTTTTCTACCCATGATCATAAAAAAAAAATTATTTCATTGGTTGATGATTACAATAGGTATACTTAGGTCTACTTGATAAATTATAAGGATGAATGTATTGTGATATTGAGATACTTCATTGCTTTGATAAAAAATAAATTTTTCTGCAATGTTAAAATTTTTAGGACAAATAATGATGAAGAGTTCATGAACCATAAAATGAAGGAACTACTTGGTACAGAAGGGATCACTCATAGTCCTCTTGTTCATATACTCTTCAACAAAATGACTTAGTGGGAAGGATATATATATATTCTTGACACAACTAGAGCATTGAAGTTTCAGAGTGGGCTTCCCCAAAGATTTTTGGGTGAATGTATCCTAGGAGTTGTATATATAATAAATAGAATCCTTTCCAACTTTACATATGGTTAGAGCCCTTATGAGATGATTTTCCATAAGGCTCCATCACTTGATCATCTTTAAGTCATAGGATGTTTTTTCTATGCAACAAACATTAAAATACAACACAAGTTTTTTCATAGAGTTATTCCTATAGTGTTTCTAGGATACTCTTCAATTCAAAAGAGTTCTAGATTATATGATTTGACAAATCACACTTATTTTGTTAGCAAAGATGTCACTTTCAGGGAAAATATGTTTTCCCTTCCTGGATTGCAAGTTTGATCTTAAGATGTGTCCATCAGAAGAGTCAACTGCCTATACTGATAAGGAAGAAGTCATTCTTTCATGCTAATCCATCTGTTACTCACAGATGATAATCAAGCACCACCTATCCTTCCAAGCCTCCTACACAGCTGCATGATTACAAAATCAAGAAACCATACACCAAATGTCCTTATCCCATATCCAATTTTATTGATTATTCCTCCTTAAAGCCCAACTACACTAAATGCCTTGCAGTTTTTTCTTCTAAATCAAAACCTAACTCCTACATGCAGGCAACCCAGGATCCTAAATGGATTGATATCACGAAGGCAGAAATCCTTGTTGGAAGAAAATCATATATGAATCATAGCCACTATGATTACTCACTCTTCAGGAAACAAGAGGGGACAAAACAAACATTGGTGCTCATATATGTGGATGATTTGTTAGTGACAGGCAATGATAGTGAACTCGTTGTAAAGACAAGAGAAAACTTGCAAAGATATTTTAGAATGAAGGATCTGTGAGAGCTTAAATTCTTCCTTGGCATTGAATTTGCCAGGTCTGAAAAGGAAATATATATGTGCCAGAGAAAGTATGCACTAGAGCTAATTGTTGAGCTTGGTTTGAGTGGTTCTAAACCATCTGTTACACCTCTTGAAGTCAATAGGAAGGTAACATCTATTGAGTTTGATAATATGATTGAAAGTGAAGGCACAAGTCAAACAGACACATTACTGCCAAATCCAGAAGTGTATCAAAGATTAATAGGAAGGCTACTATATCTAATCAGGACCAAGACAAGTGTGTCTTTTGCTATCTATACCCTCAGTCAGTACATACATGCTCCCAAGAAATCCCACATGGAGGTAACTATCAGGGTAATTATATATATCAAGTCTGCACTAGGATAAGGATTACTAATGCCATCTACAGGAAAAGGAGATTTAGTGGCCTACTGTGATGTTGATTGGGGATCATGTCTATAGACTAGGAGATCTATTACAAGCTATATTGTGTTCTTTGGTGATGCATTAGTCTTTTGAAAGTAAAAAAAACATGAGACAGTAGCAAGGAGTTCAGCTGAGGCAGAACTCAGAAGTATGACTGTCACTGCAACAGAGGTGTATTAGTTAAGGGGCTGATTTGAAGAAATTGGAGTCAAGATAACAGAACCAGTGAAGATGTTTTGTGATAACATGGTTGCTATACAAACAACAACAAATTCAATTTTTCATGAGAGGACAAAAGACATAGACATAGATTGTTATTTCATACAAGAGAAAGTCAAGGGTGGAACTATACAAACTCAACATGTGAGCACTCAAGATCAACTAGCTGACATTCTCACAAAAGGATTGAGCAAGGCACAACATCATTATCTACTATCCAATCTTGGTGTGAAGAATATATTTCTTCTCATCAGCTTGAGGGGGAGCGCTGGATCAATGTCAAATGATCTTGGATAAGCAGTGCACAATATGAGTCAATACAACTAGAATATAACTAACTTAAGTTAGTTAGAAGGCTTGTTCAGCTGTATGACATCTGCCACATTCTGTTAGCATGTAGTTAGGAGAGGTTAGATTTTATAAATAGAGCAATGAGGATAGAAATCAGTGAGAATGAATGCACAAGTTATGTGTGAATGTAACTGATACAACTCAAGGAGCCTTTGTAATAAAAATTGTTCATTCTCACTACATGTGTGAAACACTCATTCGTGATCAGTAACCATGGAGGTTACAGGATTCATCAATATCCAATTATTTTATGTGATTAAATTAATTTTTCTTAGAATTTTGAACTATTGTGTCAAATATTTTTATGCTAATTAAAAAGTGTAGTATAGTAATTTATCATTATAAATAAAAGCGGATTGTTTGAATTATTAGTAAAATTTTGTGCATTGTTAACATGGTGAAAAATAATTATATTTGAAAATTACATATTTAAAATGTTAAAAATTTTAAAAAATAAATTAAAAAATTATTTATCCAGAATGAAAGTAGTATAGATGTCAATAATATATTTTTAGATATTATATTATATTAAAAAGTAATTACAAATATTAAAGACTTAATTAATGGTCTATATAATATAAATAATTTTAAATTAAAGTGATAAAAAATTTAAAAAATAAAATAGAAAAATTATTAGTTCAGAAGGAAAGCAGTATACTTGTCAATAATATATTTTTAGATATTACATTATATTAGAAAATAATTAATTATCTTATATAGTAAAAATAATATTAAAATATTCAATAGAGAGTATGAATAATAGTTCTCTAAATTTGAAAAACTATTCATCTCTCTGTATTTGGAGAATATAGAATAATTTAGAAAATGATTGGAAAAACTACTCTCCGGCCATTTTAGTCTTCAAATATAGAGAATACAGAATTATAGAAAGTAGTCGAAGATGGTTCAAGAGGATAGAGGTAATATCATTCAAACCTATATAACTCTATGGAGTGGTTTGGTAGCTGACTAGTTATGTAGATAATGATAATGTAAGAATTAGTTATAAATAAATATATGTATTATTTTATATAGAAATTAATTATATATATATATATATATACATATACATATATATTAGTTATTATTTTATCTTCTATTTTACATAAAATAATATATAAATTCTCTATAATTTATATATGTATTAATCATATAAAATTTTAAATTATCAATAAAATATCATATTAATTTTATACCTTAGTAATTTATTACATATTTTATTTATCAAATATTGAATAAGTTTGTACGAAAATTAATACATAAAACACTTGTTATTTATCTAGTTTCCAAATGACCCTATATCTGTAGTTGGGCAGAATTTTGACCTCTTCCTTTTATTACCTATTATTACGTCTCATTACAATAAAAATAAATTTTGACCGTAATAAATATGTATATTAATAAAAAGTATTAGATATTAGTTAATTATTATTAGATTCAATATTGCTTTAGATTTTAGAAGCGGTCTCAAGAAGTGCTAATTGCCCCTCTCTCTACATCAGTTCGTCCGTCTGTCTGTCTATCTATATATATTAACAATTAAGCTATTGTTGTTAAAGATTATATTTGGTGTAGTGTGTGTATCATCTTTACTCTATTCAAAATTTCTTTGAATTAAATTTCAATACTTGTAAGATTGTTTTTTGTTAATGATAAAATTTTTTTTTCAGTTGATAATTATATAATATTTGTATTAAAAATCTATTACTTAAGTTATTTGGCTATGATTTTTTCAGTTAAATATATTAAGGAATATGTGTATTGAACTGAAACCAAATCAACTCAGTTGAAGAAAAATTGTGATTTCTGGAATTTTCTGAGGTGAGGCTGTTATAAAGTTACATGTGTAACATTGCTAAAAAATATAAAAGAGTAATTTGGGAAACTTCAGGATAAATAAAAAAAATCTAACGGTTAAATTTTGGACCCGCCATTCATTTGTATATTTGTACTTGTCATTATTTTGAACTCGATTTATTAATTAAGTGTAAAGAGGTGTCGAACCATTTCTATATAATTCATGTTGATAACTTGTAAATTGTAATGCGCTCGTTTATATTTTGTGTTGTACTAGGAGAGAAGAAATAAAGAGAGCAAGTTTCCTATTGGCAAATTCAAGAATTTAATTTAGCAAATGCTATTCAATTTGGATGGAAAATGTAGACACACTAACATTAATCAATTGATATATATGATGGAACTAAAAGATATTATTTTGAAAAATATGAATGAAAAAATATTTTACTACAAGTATATAGAGCAATAATATACTGATTGGAACAAGTAATATAAAATTAAATTAAAGATGGAAAAGTTAACTTTCATCTATTAAAGAGGAAATAATTTTCCCTTTTTTGATTGTACATGGCTAGAAAAAGAATTATATGAATTCGTCTTGTGACATTAAAAAAGTTTTAGTGTCTATTCAACTACATGATTATTACTATTTGCCTCTTACTTTTATGATAAAAAGGAGTTAGATTTAAGATGAAGATGCTTTTACTCTTGGAGAAATTTTTTGGATAGAAAAGCAAGTGGGTAAAGATGTGAAGGCAGGTTAGTAAGATGTGATTTAGTATATTTTATTGGTAAAATATAGCTGTCAACCATATCAATCATTTTCTTTCATTTCATATATATTTCTAGATTTTTTACATATATTTTTGGGTCATAATTACCTACAAGTAACATTCCCTTCACATGTAGGTGAAAACCTTAAGATTGTATTTGGATATTGTTTTAATTGAAAATAAAAGAAGTTGTATTATATATTTAACTTGAAATAAACTAAAAGAGGATAAAATTAAGTAGCTTGTCAAATTATAGACTAGTTAGTAAGGTAAGAGTGGTACGTAATAAAGAGAGAGAATTAGCACTTTGAAACAAGTTTAGAGCTTTTCTCTCTATGAGAAAAAGTTCTCAATTTACATATTGAAATCTGATTTCAATCATTGTTTTGTATTTGTAAGAAACAATTTTGTAATCTTAAACCTATGATAGTTGTGTGCATCTAAGGGTATAATCTAGCGGCCGGCGAAGTGATTAAGAATTATAATGTTTATATGATATTTGTGTTGATGTGGGAGATATTTAGTCTCTCGTAAAATTAGTTAAAATGCAAATAAACTGACACCCAATGCCACAATTATAAAACTATGAAAAATGTATTAAACCTTTCTTTTATGCCCATGATGGACCAAATTTCCATATGTTCTTTTTTTTAATCTCATCCGCAGTCATTATTCTTGGGGTGTGCACTGGCTCTCACTCAATAAGTCCACTATAACGAGCTCATTAAAAAATATTAACAGGGAAAATCAATCTCTGACCTCTCTTATAGAATACCACTTGATGCACCAACTCAACTGCCTATTTTATAGGTAAACTCTTCATATGTTGATCCGCGTCCCCTAGTGTTATCCAAGACATGGCTATACTAATTTTGTATTATGCAATTTTGATCACAAAGAAAGTTTGAAATTGGAATGATGTGTGTCACTTGAAGATCTTCTAAACGTAACGTGACAACCACCAAATATTTTAGATGCCGTTTTAGTAGACCCCAGGAAGACTTATTAGGGTGTCCCAAACTATGATCTCTTCACATTGTTACCCACCAATTTAGGGCAATTGCCACTTTTCTTTATCAATTCGTGGTCGAATTGGAGCTTGTGGGCTAGTAACGGTGGTTGTTCTAACATTTTTGATTGGCATTTGAACACCAAATAAGACAAGGACATGACATCTTATGTCTCTTTTTTTTTAAGCCAATCTTTATAAATTTTTTTTCCTTTTTCTTAGTTTTTGTTGATACAACCTAAAATGCAAGGTAATATTGTTATAATAGATTCTTTATCTTTTTCTATACCTCACATATAGCGAGAACTTAATTAGTATATCAAATCATTCTTTTTTTCTTAAATTTTGCAAATATAAATCCAATGATAGACGATGTTTCTATGTCCATGCTCATCTTCGAAAACTGAGTTTAGTGAGAGAAATGAATCAGATTGTGTCACAAAGTAAAATCAAGACCAACAAAATGCTAATTCCGATCCGAAGAACTTAATTGTTTTTATTCGCCTTTCTTCATGCATGGCTCAATCTCTTGGTTTAAACAACTACCTTGGTCTGACAATCTAAAGAATATGAACTTGATCGATCCTAATCTACTTTCCTTTGTTAATCCTTTTTCATAAATTAAATTGTTAAGCAAAATAACGAATTATTGTAGTAAACAGTTTGATGCCATTAGTATGGGTAGACAATTGTGGTGTTATTTTAATATGTTGTTCCAATTCATTGCTAGATCCTCAAGGTTTGTCAATTATAACATGTGTTTGCACTACTTTTGGCACGTCTTTATGCTCCAATTAAAGGAAGAGGAGGAGAAGGGAATACCTTTATTTGATGTTTATGCTTTGTTAAACTGCATATAACTTAAATACAATTATGAAAATTGACCATCCCATAAATTTTGGGCAAGTTACATATTACATTTTCTACTCAAATGTGTACACTAGTTTGTATCAACAATGTATATTATTTGCTTGCTATAATTTTGATAGGAGGTTATTTAGGTCTATTTCTCTAAAAAAAAAAATTAGTATAACTTACACAAATCCCATTGTGTAAGGAGCAAATTTCTATTTGTCCCTATTCTTTTTAAATTTACCAAAAATCCCTTAAAAAAAAGTTACTTGTTGATACATGTTAATTGTAGTTACTCTCTCTTCCGTAAATTAAACTATTTAATGTCATTCAAACTCTTTCCATAGAAAACCTAACAGAGTCCTTCACAAAAAAGGAGAGATAAATTTTGAACCATAAATTAAACTAATTAATGTCAATAAACCTATTTCCCATAAAAAAACTCATTGGATTCCTTTAGAAAAACAAATTCATATTTTGAATTCAATTTCATATGCTTAATATGAAAATTTTCACGTATCAGGCAATTCATATGCTTCCTTTAATCATCTTCTTCTTCGATTTTGTTGTTTCTATGTGTTACATATGGATTCTAATCCATCTTTTAGTGTAGATCTTCCTCAAGTTAACAAAGTTCCTCAAGTTCTTCGATACATCCGAGGCATGATGTTAATTTAACAAAGGTAGGATTTCGTGAAAATAGATTCAAAATCAAGTTGCAAACTTACATATTTCTTGTATCAAGTTTAACTTTATACTTCTAATTTTCTTTCGAATTTTATTGCAAGTTGCAAGTTGCAAACTTCAGATCAAGTTGAGGATGTTGCAAGTTGCAAATTGCCTGTATCAATTTCCTTTCTAATTTCTGGTATCAAGTTGTGAGTTGTAAACCTTCAAATCAAGTTGAGGAAGTTGCAAGTTGCAAATTGCTTGTATTAATTTCCTTTCTAATTTCCCGTATCAAGTTGCAAGTTGCAAACTTTTGAATTTTATTGTATCACATTCAAACTTTATACTTCTAATTTTCATGTATCAAGTTTGATTCATGGTTTCAATTTTTTTTTAATCAAGTTTCATTATATCAAGTTGCAAACTTTCAGATTTTCTTGTATGAAGTTGCAAACTTTGATTCTTTTTATTAAATTTTTTTTGAATCAAGTTACAAACTTTCAGATTTTCTTGTAGCAAGTTCAACTTTGTACTTCTAATTTTATTGTATCAAGTTTGATTCGTATTCAAATTCAAAAATTCAAACTATACTCCAAAAATACTTGATACCAGCCAAATGATACAATCGAAAATTATAAAACATCATTTGATACATATATTTTAAAAATATATAACTTGATACATGAAAATTTACATATTAAGCGTATGAAAATGAATTCAAAATTTGAATTTATTTTTCTGAAGGAATCCAATGAGTTTTTATTTATTTATGGAAAATATGTTTATTGGAATTAATTAGCTTAATTTATGTTTCAAAATTTATCTCTTCTTTTTTTCTGAAGAAATCTATTAGGTTTTTTAATGGGAAATTGTTTGATTGCATTAAATAACTTAATTTATGGAAGAGAGAGTAACACAATTCCACGATTCACGCAATTAAAATGTCATTCAATCTCTTTCCGTTTGATCCTAACTATTTCGCTTCACAAAATTTCAAAAATTCAAATTATTTTTCTAAAATGATTTCGTGAAGAAAAAACAAAAAGAAGAAAAACTAACGGTTCATGAAGAAGAATAAATGCAACAAGGATCAAGTTTTTTTTTTTTAAAAAGATGAGAATGACAATTTGTTCAGTAATCTTCGAGTTCAAAAAAGGATCGGAGAGAAAATTTAAAAAAAGGGAAGATGTAAAATCTATAGAGGATTGACATTTAATTGGAGAGTCTCTTTTTTTTTCAGAGGTACAAAAATTAGGGGTTAACTTTAATTTGAAATTAATTATTGATACATGACTAATGCATAGTGGTTGACAACTAATTGGACTTCAAAATTGAAAATAGTCATGATAATAGGTTAGTAAAAAATTGAGTGGAAAAGTTAATGCTAAGTATCAAATGAGAGAAGAGAGAATGTAAAAAAAAATAGAAATTTTGTAATTTTTTTAAATGGTAGGGAATTTTAAAAATTATGATAAGATAAGTTGTATATATATATATATATCAATTTGAAATTAGAATAAGAAAAAAATATACAATTAGTCAAGTTTTTCAACTTATTTATTAAAAATAGCTAGCCTTTTAAGAAATTATTAATTACAGCTACATTTTAATTAAATGTCAAATTAAAAGTATCCTGATATTATTCCTTTTTTTTCTCAACTTATTTTTAATCTTTTGTTAAAAAATATTTAATATTTAGAATAAAATCCTTTCTCTCTCATTTTTAACTTGATTTACCTTTTCCATACCCCTTTCATATTAAAACTTTTTAAAATTAAAAACACAATCTTGTTTTCTCATATTTTCACCGTCATTCCCTCACTATCCTATCACAAGCCTCTATCTCTTGCTTTTATTTTTTTTCAATCACCAAATTTCGTTCATTAAAGAAGACAAATTGATTCATGTAATAAATCCTCAATATATATTAGGCTAATTTTTAGTTTTTTTTTTTAATAATTTTTGATTTTGTTTACATTAATTTGTTTATTCTATATTTCACCTAGGGTTTGAGCATTGGGGTTTTTTCAATTTCTACAATATAATGTTTGATTCAAAGAGATTTAAAGAGGATTACCAGAGGTATTCCATCTAATATTCAATTTCTGCTGGAATAAATAGTGAATAGGTGTTTTTTTTTCATCAAAAAGAGTAAGACCTTAGTGCTTTTGGGTCTATATCCTCTTTTAATTCTGGTTTGTATTATAGTTGAAAAGTGTCTTTTGGAGGATACCATTGAAGTTTTGTTGTATCCTCTTTAATTTTGGTTTGTAATCTAGTTTAAAGTTGCTTTTTGGGATACCAATGATATGAATATAAAATTGTTTATATTTTGTTATTTTTTTAATAAGGTTGGTATGTATCTCATTCACAAGTTTAGTTTGTATACTAAGCCTGCAAAACACATTAACTAATGTTTAATATTTTGTTGTATCTTATTTTTAACTCTTGCATGTATTCTAATTTTAATGTGTTTTACTGACATACCAATGTTATGAAAATACATTTTATTAGATTATAAGATAATATATAATATTATTATATATATATATTTAAGATTATAAGATCTTTTTAATATTATACATAAATCAAATCAAGATATCAAAAGATACAAATTAAATCATGAATATCAAAGAATACAAATTAAATCATGAATATCACAGGATACAAATTAAATCATGAATATCAAATGATACAAACCTTCCGTTCTATCCGTTTTGGACAAACAAAAGGTTACAAATTTCGTATTCCATCATAAAATAGGTATCTTACTTTAAGTTAAGTGAGGATACTTTTCAAATGGTGTAGTAATTAAATATAAGATATATATATATACACACACATATTTATGATTATAAGATCCATATAATATACATAAATTAAATCAAGATGACAAAAGATACAAATTAAATCATGAATATCAAAAATACAAATTAAATCATGAATATCACATGATACAAATTAAATCATGAATATCATAGTATACAAATTAAATCATGAATATCAAAGGATACAAATCCTTCGTTGTATCCGTTTTGGACAAACAAAAGGTTACAAATTTCGTATTCCATCATAAAATAAATATCTTACTTTAAGTTAAATCAGGATACTTTTCAAACGATGTAGTAATTAAATATTAGTAATATCTTTTTAGTTAAATTAGGAAATAATTACCATAAAAGTAGTAGCATGATTTTTTTACCATGAAAACAAAGAATACCTATTTTACCATCTCTAACTAATATGTTTCATGATTTAACTAATATTTTTTTCTCTAACTAATGATTTTCTTTAAGTAATTATTAATTAGAAAGCAATGTAGTTAAATCAAGAAATAATTATCATATATATGTAATATCTTTTTACCATGATTTCTAACTAATAATTAATTACTTGTATTCTAATGATTTAATTATTAATAAAAAATACAAAAGCTAACTAATAGCAAGTAAAATCTAGCTATGTTTAATAAATACCCAATGTTTTATGGAAAAAATGACTTGTTTTCAAAAATTCAATTAATTACCCAATTGATTTAAGTAACAATCGAATTTTGAAATCACAGAGTCGCCACTTAATTTTTAAGGAAACAAAATCAAGAAAACCGTTAAAATGATTTAAAAAAGATCTAAACAGAAAAATCTTTTGAAAATCCCAAAGAAATGAGT
>JBCEWC010007964.1:0-10835 GCA_038996855.1 Solanum aculeatissimum | reverse complement strand
TTTCAACAATTAAACTAGGAAAATTGCTTCCAAACATTTGGGAATCATAATTCCCATTCCATGAACTCAAAAAGCAACAGAAAGAAAAAAACAAACTAAAACATGAGGTAAATTTTGATATAACAGAAAAAGCAAGACGTATAAGATAGATCGACTCATCAAGTCCCCAAATTAGGGCATCATTCCGCCGCCACTTGACATCATCCTAATATTAGACATTCCCCCTTTACCATTAGCACTACCAGGAGAATTAGCAAAATGCTTAGCAATCTCAGGATTTTCTTCCATAATCTTCTTGATTTGTTCTTGCTTTTGAATCTCATCACTTGTTGGTAACCCTTTTTGCTTTTGTTTTTGGTCAAACATCATTTTTTCAACTGCTGATCTTGTTTCTAAGTCCAATTCTGATAGCCTGCTTGGCTCTGGCTCAGCTTTTTGTGTGTCAATTTCAGGGCCATTTTTAAATAGACTCTTCCACCAATCAGACTGATTTCTTTTAGTCATCAGAATTGTTACTTGTTTTTGATCTTCTAAACTCCAAAAACATTCATCAGATTTCACAGGCTCCAATAGTTCACCTTGTTAAGGAAAAATAAAATAAATAAAAGTAAGAAATTGCGGTTGAAAATCACTATCTTTAAAGAGATATTGCTCGTATACTGATTCGTAGCCACAAAGTCCTAATTAAGGTTTCATCTGAACCCCTTCGACAACAATAACAACATATCCAAGTGGGGTCTGGAGAAGGTAACAATAGAGAAGTTGTTTTCGGAAGATTCTTCTCTCAAAAATATCATCCTCAAAAGCAGAAAATACTAGATATGAAAAAAACGATTAGAATGGAAAGTAAATGATAATTTATAAAGACAATAAGAGTAACAAAATAAATGACGGACAATAACAACACAATACCGAACTACTAGGTTACTGACTCTACTAACCTACTATGTCATAAAGTCAAACATCATTCTACCCCTACTAGCCGTCTAACCTTCTACCCTAATATGCGATCTTCACTCCTTTCTATCTAAGATCATGTCCTCGGTGATACAAAAAATTAAATGTTATTATTTAAATCCCCTTTGAGGAAAAATTATATTATTTATATATGAAAAAAATAATTTTTTTAAGTAATTATAATAGATGTCAAACCCCCTTTGATTAGTTCATGTGTCTACTTCTTAAAATTTTGAACTCCCTTAAAAAAATCTTGACTCCGTCACTGCTTGCATAATGCAAGCTAAATTTGCAACAGATGGACGAGGCATACAATCACCGACTCAACTCAACAAGAACTTAAATTTTGAATTCATAATTTCAAAATTACAATAAGTTCGATAATAAATATTTAAATGTTGAATTTATCGAATTTAAATTCTTAGATCTGCCTTTTTACTTAACTACGTTTTAAAGAAGACATGATGGTACAAAGTTGAATGAAGATTATTCAGAATAGTCTACATGGAACAAAATGTCCATTTAAATTCAAATATATAATTATATCCAAGGTTTATAAAAGAAAAAAAAATTATATAATGTCATTTAACATATAAAGTTTTCCAACTCATTTGTACCTTTCAAAGTGAGACACTCCCATTTCATGTATATTTAGTGGCAGAAATAGAGCAACTCTTTTTGAAAGACCCTCGACTCAAAAATATCAGATTTTAAAAATAAAATATTATTAAAAATTTTGAATCCACATCTAAATATAAACAAACTAATCAAATTACACACACCTTCAACAATTGGAGGTTGATTTTTGAGCCCAACTTTGATGGAATTGTTCTTGATATCCACATCTAAGAATCTTGATTTTGTGCCAAGTGGCACCATGACATTAATAGTAACATCTTGAAGAGTTTGTCCCCATGTATAATTCTCCATATCAAGACCATTAAATTGATTTGGCTTTAATTTCTTATTTTCTTCTTCATTTTTTGTGTCAATTTTTGATTCTTGATTTTCATTATTTTCTTTAATTTCTTCTTGTGTTTCTTCTTCAACAGGCTTTTTGGCTTGTGATTGATTTTCTCCTTCAGTGTAGTCTGAAAGAATTGCCATTTTTTGGGTGATAAAAATAAAAATTAATTTAGTAAATTAAAAGAGGAAAAATTTAGTGAATTTGATGTGTTAATAATAAAAAGGGAATGTATTTATAGTAAATTATTTAGAGAAAGAAAAGGAAATCTGAGTCTTAATAATAACAACATGCCGTGAGACTCGTTTGAATTATAGCTTAAACTCGTGACCGAGTTTAGAAGGTTGTGGTTGATCTAAAGGACGGACTATAGACGGATTTTTCGTTTATCAAAAAAAAATTATAGGTGTATTACATGGTAAAACGATACATTTTATTTTTAATCAAAAGTTTTAAATCTGGATCCTAGACTTTGTTAAGGGTTTTTATGTGAGAATTCAAGACGTGATTCTGAAGTTAGTTGGGCTTAGATGTGGATAATAAACACTACTTAAAAAAAATTGTTTTCCCACTAAAATTGTTTACTAAAAGTTTGGTTGTTATTTTCACTAATATTTTGATTGAATCAGTAGAAAAGAAATTATAATATTTTCACTAAATTAGCAAATTTTTCACTATTTCAGTAAAAATCTGTTTCTCACTCATCATGCATCTTTCTAATAAACTTATTTAGTGAAAAATTAATTAAAAAAAATTTAATTCAAAATTTTCAATAATACGTGATGGGAATTTTTTTAAGCTATGAATTTCTCATACGTGGAACTTAAATTATGGACTAATAATTAAACATTGAATAATAATTACCAAATAATTTTAGGATTAAGTTATACTACAACTTAATTATTGTTTGGTTGGTAAGCTTTGAATAACTTATTTTGAGAATTAACAATTAGTACACAAATACGTTATTTTTCTTCTTGAGTGGTATAGTAATTTTAGAATAATTTATTCCAGAATAAAATAATTAAATAACAAAGATATTCTTTTAAACTTTTTTATACATTACTTTTTTTCATTCATAAAGCGTATATTTGCAAAACAAATAATTTATTTTTTAAACAAATCAAGCACTCAATAAGAAATAATCTCAATATAACTTATTCCATCAAACTAGTTACGACATAATTCATCTTATTTTACTAATTCCATAATAACTTGTATCTAAACCAAACAACTCCGAAAAATAAAAGTCTCGAGTCTGTTTACAAATAGGAAAAGTATAAATACTTACCTTTTTTATATATGATTTAATTAATTCACACTAAATATTTTTTTTCTTTTCTTAATTCAATCTTTTAGAAAAAAAAATTTTGAAAATTAAAAAAACAGTTATTGAGTCGGTTTATAATAATAATTCTAGGGACTTTCCAACTGCACTAAGGATTCTTTTTTTAAAATTATTTTTAAATTTTAAATTATTTTTTTCCAAATTCTTAACAAAAAAGGATTTTAATTTCCCTATATATACCCCTAATTATTCTCCCAAAATTCCCACATCAATTTACATAATTTTCTCTTCTTTAGTTTTTTTAAAATTATTTTTACTTGTGAAAAAATTGTTTAGTAGTTTTTTAGAATGGCAATTCTCACAGATTATGAAGAAGAAAATCAAGAACAAACTATAGAAAAAGAAGAAAATTCTTCTAATTTAGCCCCTAAAGAAGAAGGAAATTCTTCTTCAGTCCCAAAAGAAGATAAACTAAAGCCAAACCAGTCCAATGGACTTGATATGGAAAATTATTCATGGGGACAATCTCTTCAAGAAGTCACCATCAATGTTCCTGTTCCTCCAGGTACTTTTTTTACAATTTTTATTTGAAATTTAAATTTAATTTATTTTTAATCCCTTTATTATATGAACTCTTGATTTTTGTTGTTGATTGAATCTCTTTAATACTCTCTGTCTCAATTTAGTTGTCAAAATTAGTAAAAAATAATTATCCTAGACAATTAAATTGGGACGGAGGGAGTATAAGAAAAAAGTCTTAATCAAACTGAAAGAGTTTGAGTTCAAAAATTATTTTAGAATTGAAAGGTTTCGAGTTCAAAAATTATTTTACATCATACGTTTAAATTTCAAATTGATTATTGAGTATAATCATTGTAAAAGAAGTCTTAATCAAACTGAAAGAGTTCGAGTTCAAAAATTATTTTAGATGATAAATTTAAATTTCAAATAGATAGATTATTGAGTATAACCATTGTAAAAGAAGTCTTAATCAAATTGAAAGAGTCGAGTTCAAAAATTATTTTAGATCATACGTTTAAATTTCAAATTGATTATTGAGTATATCCATTGTAAAAGAAGTCTTAATCAAATTGAAAGAGTCGAGTTCAAAAATTATTTTAGATCATACATTTAAATTTCAAATAGATTATTGAGTATAACCATTGTAAAAGAAGTCTTAATCAAACTGAAAGAGTTCGAGTTCAAAAATTATTTTATATCATACATTTAAATTTCAAATAGATTATTGAGTATAACCATTGTAAAAGAAGTCTTAATCAAACTGAAAGAGTTCGAGTTCAAAAATTATTTTATATCATACATTTAAATATATTTCAATTCTGATGACAATTTATTATACTTTTTAAATTGCTTTTATATAGATTATTGATCAGTATAGTCATATTCAACAAATTCTAAACTAGGGCACGAGCCTCACGTTGCTCCCAATCGCCCTCCGGATCAAGAGGCACCATCCATCTTATTATATCAATTCTGACCTTAATCGAACTATCTTAGTCGTACCATAGTCTGTCATACTAACAGTCATACTAACAACTTGAAGTCGTGAACATTCTCTCTAAAATCTTTTTTATTTTCAATCAGGTACAAAATCAAGATTCATAGTTGTGGAAATCAAGACCAATTCCCTCAAAGTTGGACTAAAAAATCAACCACCAATCTTAGAAGGTGAATATTTCAAGACAATTAAAGTTGATGAATCTTATTGGAGTTTAGAAGACCAAAAAGAAATTTCAATTCTTTTAACAAAACAAAACAATTCTGATTGGTGGAAAAGTTTATTCAAAAGTGGACCAGAAATTGACACACAAAAAGTTGAACCAGAACCTAGTAAATTGTCTGATTTGGACACAGAGACAAGGGCAGCAGTTGAAAAAATGATGTTTGATCAAAGACAAAAACAAATGGGACTTCCATCAAGTGAGGAGATTAAGAATCAAGATCTTCTTAAAAAATTTATGGAACAAAATCCAGATATGGCTAAGAATTTTGGTGATGCTAACATGATGCCAAATTCTAGGATGATGGGTTGATTGTATTCAATAATTTATTTATTTATTTTTATTTCTAGTAGATTTTGATTTTTTTTATGTTATAGTTTGGGAGATTTAAATTATTGTTTTGATTTGTTTAAGAGGATTTGTTGTTTGGTTAATGCTTTTTTATTTTTTTTTAGTTAATTATAATGTTTGGATATAATTTTGAATATTTTACTTGTTAATGTTCTATTTTGTTCTTAGGAATATAAGTATAATTCTCATTATATGTGGAAATTTATTATTATTATTATTATGATGATGATGATGATTATGGTTTCAAATTATAGTATGAGAGTTTTAAATTAGTGTTTTGTTTTTTGATTTTGTGGGATTTGTTGTTGTTTGGTCAATGCCTCTTGATTTTTTTATTTTGTTTTAAAATATTCAGATCAATTTATGGTTATCTTATATATTTTCTTGTTAATATTCTACTTTTAAAGAATAGAAAATATTTTCATTATTTTAGTCAATTGTATGTGGAAATTGATTTGATGATCATTGTTTTACTTTTTGTTTAGTGTTCATTTTAATATATAAAAGTAATTTTCGCATCACAATTTTAGTATTTGTGGATTTTCTCTTTTTTCAATAGAAAAAATGAATTATCAAACACAAAATCTCTCACAGATAATGAGATTTAGAATCACATAAAGAAATTGCTATGAACCATACTGTGTAATCTAATAACCTCTAACACGCTCAAGACTGAACATTTAGAATATGAAATAAAACATGAATATTCCAACACAAGTAAGTCGAGTATACCACATATATTAAAATATTACAATTTCATGGATATATTCTATAGTTGAATTGATATGACATTCACCATTTAAAAACATACATGTTGTCTCTATAGGTTGATCATCAATATCACTAACCCATATCATGAGCTCACATATACCATTTACCAACCTACATATTCCCTCTTCATGTATACTATAATTACATTCTTACTAGTGTGACAAGTGAATTATATTTTTTTATTAAAATTGCTATAAATGGTAAACATTTTTTAAATATGATGTATACAGGTAAGTTTCCCTGTATATACCACTCACAAAAGTCAGTGTCATGTTATTCTTCATCTCAATTATGTGATATCGATAGATTTTTTATATATTAATTTTAAAAATTTTAAGTTGTTAACTATTGCGACTTAATAACACATTTTATGTTATTTTTAAATATATGTTTCTTATTTGTTCCAATTTATGTTGCACGTGTAAATTTTGAGAGTCAATCAAAAATTGTATTTATTTTTTAAATTGTTAATAGCTGAAGCAGTCAGAAAAATGATTTATTATGAGTAATATTATGAAATCAAGTAGTTGAAGCAGACACGTTAATCGACAACTGCCTTTAATTCATAGTTAAAACAGTTGAAAAAATAATTAATGAAAATGATAAATATGTAGTTATACACGTTGGAGGGTAAAAGTGAACTATTTTGCTAATCACAAGGGTAATTATGGACATTATTTCCCATAATCACTTTGGAATTAAAATGAAGCACAATAACAAAAGTTAATTAATTAGTACCATAATATTATAAAATCTCATATATATATGCATGAAAATGCTACAATTTTCATAGATTCATTTATAATTATTTGACATATATCTCATTGCGTTACGTGCAACATGTTTGACTTTCAATTTTTCAATTTTCATCCCATTTAAACATCACACATTGGTCTTCAACCAACATACAAAATCCTTCATCACCTATGATCCACTTACATATTCCAGCAGTGTGACAAACACTAGGGTCATTCATGTCAAACATCTTTAAATTCTTGTGTTTTTCGCGATATTTTATCTGACAAGTAAAGGTATTATTTGTTACGAGATTAATGGGTGCTTTGAGTACGTAAATCTGCTGTGGTGCCATCGGAATATCCACAGGAGGTTGTTCATCTAGAAAACAACTTGGGATCACTGTATCTGGAGTTCCATTTTTCATCATAACAACAAAGATTTCTACTGAATTGATGAGTGATGAAAAATTAACTAGGAAGAGGAAAAATACTAAGTAATATTGTGATGAGGAAGACATAATGGTAAGTTTTTTTTCTTTTTTATTTCTTGGTATGCTTGTGATTTTCTTGTTTATATTTAGAGTGGTTAATGTGTGTTCATATGTATAGAATCAACTACTTTCATTAATGATAATAGAGATATAATATAATACGTATCTCACCAACAAGTCATACCAACTTGAAAGTAAAATATACTACAATTTCATGGATATATTCCGGAAACTCAAAAAATCGAACTGAATCAAACTAATTTGATTCTTCGATTTTTTCGGTTTAGTGTTGGTGTTCTTTTTTCAAAAGTTTGATTCTTTGATTCGGTGTTCCGTGTAGGGGTCTCGAAACTTCGGCGCACTGAAGAACCGATATAGAAATCAATTAATTAACAATGAAATCATTCATGAAACAAGTGAAAGTAACAACACATTTATAATTCATATAGTTAACTTGAGATATTATTTTTCAAGAGAAATTGAAACATATTTTAGTCGATTTATGTCATGTAAAGAAATTCGTCTTCGTTCTTGTTTTTCTCAAGTAATAGTTGGAGGTGTAAGTTCTTGACAAAGATAAATATAGTTTTTAAGCACAATAAGTGTTGTGTTTCATGAGGTCACATCATCACTTAACATGATTTTAAGTTTTTTAAGTATCTTATACTTTGATTTTATCCTCCTTTTATTTTTTCATTAGTTCACATCAAAAAACTAATTTAAAAACACCGAATAAAATCGAACCAAACTTGAAAAAATCGAACCGAATTAATTTGATTCGATTTATGGTGCACACTTTTTTAAAATCAAAAACCAAAAAATCAAATCAAAATTTACTAAAATCGAACTGAAGAACCAAATGTCAAACTCCTAATTATAAGCACCACTTCACTTGAAATATTAATTTGTAATCTCTATCTTTCCCATGGGATGAGCATTTAACAACCAAAAAAAACAATTAGGGTTAACATGTTGTTTTAATTTTATGGACTTAAATTATACATAATTTTTTGTCTACTTTAAAACTAATTTTAAATAACTAGATCTTACTGCATACAAATTATTTGATGATATAAAATATCATACAAGATCAATTCAAAACTTAAAACTCAATATCAATTTTCCCACCTTCAAACTTATTTATGCTTACATTAATTATTTTTCTTATTAAAAATAAAAAAAAGATAAATTATTCTGTCTTTCTTATTGAAATATAAAGGTAGAAATATGGTCGTTTAAAATCGATCTTTCATAATCCATAATATAGAGGAATATATATAATCAATCTTCCAAATTGAAATTAACCATAATCTAGCCTATTATATCTCACATTATACACAGTAAATATAAAATAAATATACTTATTAATTATTCCACTAGTGAGTGTATATGTTCACAAAATTGCCCCCAAGTTCTTAACAAATGACTCAAAAAATTATTTGTTTAACACATAATTCCAAAATAATCCAAATTAGATTATTTTGATAATCTTTACACATTGTACATAAAGCTTAAAACATAATCACTTTGGAATTAAGATGTAACACATTAACAAGAGTTAATTAATTAGTGATGAAAAACTAAGTAGGAAGAGGAAAAGTACTAAGTAATATTGTGATGAGGAAGACATAATGGTGAGCTTATTTCCCTTTTCTTTCTTAGTATGCTTGTGATTTTTTCTTGTTGATATTGGTACTTATATTTATAGTTATTAATGTGTGTCATTTTAATTTATCTATCAACTACTTTCATTAATGGTAATAGTGATTTGACACTTATATTCCCTTTCGTTCACTTTTTACTTGTTACTGTTTCACTTATCGAGGTTAATTGTATGAACTTTGACCAACATTTTAAGATGTGTTTTTTCATCATATTAATATGAGAAAGATTGCAACTTATAGTATTTTTCGTATAGTTTTCAACCATCTAAATTTTAGATTTCAAATATTAAATTTAACTACTTCAATAATCTAGTTTTGAAGTTTAGTCAAGTTGACCTCCAAAAGCAAAACCGTGACAAGTAAAAGTGAACAGAGAGAGTATGTATTTATACTCTTTCTTTCCATCTTTACTTGTCCCTTATATGACTTGACACAAGAATTAAGAAGTAGTAAATGATAGGGTTAATTTTACCCAATCACTCTTTGAATATAATAAATGCAATGTCTAGAAAAATATAATAGGGAAATAACTATAATTAATAATAAGGGTAAGTTACGAATTAAGTGTAAAATTATCTCTTGATTTCATAAACTGGACAAGTATTGTTGGACATCCCAAAATAATATAATGGATAAGTAAATATGGACGGAGGGAGTAGTGATTATCAATGTATGTTATTCCTTCTATCACATTTTATGTAACACCCTTTCCTCTTTAGTTCGTCTTGAAACGAATGTCATCTAGAAAATAATTTAACTTAATATATTTAAAAAATTTCTTTTATCTTTAATGAAATGATTCTCATTCACATAAATATTTAAAAATTGTTTTAAACCACAAGTTTCAAAAGCCCTTTTTTTTCTTAAACACTATACCAAGTCA
Source organism: Solanum aculeatissimum (assembly GCA_038996855.1). NCBI lineage: Eukaryota > Viridiplantae > Streptophyta > Magnoliopsida > Solanales > Solanaceae > Solanum > Solanum aculeatissimum. The sequence continues at coordinate 987 of JBCEWC010007964.1, read as the reverse complement.
AAGGGTGCCAATAAAATGGGACGGAGGGAGAGTATATTTATTGAATCAACTACTTTCATTAATGATAATAGTTATATAGTATAGTACTCCATCCATTCCATTTTAGTTGTCATGTTGCACATTTCGAAAGTCAAATTTGACTAATTTTCAAAGCTAAATTAAATTAATTTAATTTTTTAAATAAAAATTTGGATATTCAAAACTATACAAAAAGTATTATTGATTGCAACTTTTTTCATATCAATATGATTAAAAAAAATACATCTTAAAATATTAATCAAAATTTATATAGTTTCACTCTAAAATAAAAATTATGACAATTAAAATGTGACAAGACGGAGTATCTTTTATTTATACTATCTGATAAAGTCTTACCAACAAGTCATACCAACTTAAAGATTTTCTAGGACTATCTTATTTACCTTAACCATGTCTATAATACTATTTGCAATAAATTTTTTCCAAGTATGAAAAATAATTAAGTTGCAATCAAAAAAAAAAAAAAAGTGATATATCTTATTTATCAAGATTGTGAGTATAAATATGTATATTCCCTCGAATTTGCTTTTCTAATATTTTTCGTAATCTTAGGGTCGTAAATTAGTAGAATATTTTTGGAATGAAGGATGATGTGAACCTTCTTGTGATGTATTTGATCTCCAAGAATATTGTGTTGTTCAATCTGTATTAAAAAATCGCTGAAAACAATTTTTTTGTATGGAAAAAAAAACTTTTGTTGAAATAATATATAACAAGTTTCCAAAACTAAGAAATTAAAACTAGTAATAAAAACAAAACCTGTAAGGAAAAATAGAAATAATATTGACAAGAAGAAAATTGAGATCACTGAATCCACAGTGTGTCCTTAAAAAAATTATTCCCCTCGCTTAGGAAAATGAAGCGCAATAATAAGAGTTAATTAGTACCATATTATTATATATAAAATCTCATATAATGCATGAAAATGTTACAATTTTCATAGTTTCA
>JBCEWC010007963.1:0-20655 GCA_038996855.1 Solanum aculeatissimum | reverse complement strand
ACTTGGTCAAGGTTGTCTTCCCCAATTTCTTCAAGCTTTCTTCAATGGAGGCTAAGAGGATTTTAGAATTTTCAAGGGAAGTGGAGGGGACTTAGAATAGATGCATGAGGGTTTGGGGATTGATTTAGGGGTTTAGGAGACTTTAGGAAGTCTAAAAAGGGCCTAGGGATCAACCAAATTATGACTTAACCCTTAATGAGGCAGACACAATTTCAGCACACAGGGCCACACGATGGACCAGACGATCCATACCACCACTCATGGACCATCCACCTGTCCGTGGAACATGACCTAGTTCCTCAGTTTGGCCACAGCCTTGGCAAGGTTCTGCCACACTTGACGGACAACCAAACGGTCCATTTGAGGTCTCACGGACCGTGGGGGTGGTCTGTGGACCCTAATTTAGTTTGTGGGGTGGGTCCTGGCCACCCAATGCTCTTTGGACCATATCACGGACCCCCACACGGACCTTGAACAGTACCACGGTCCGTGGCCCATGCCTTGGGCCATTTCTAGGGCCTATCTCTAGCGTCTTCTGAATTTCAGGCAGCCCTACTCATTTGGCCATAACTTCCTCATCCGACCTCCAAATAGAGTGAAACCAGTTGAGTTGCGAAGATAATTCAAAAAACTTAAATTTTATTTGTAGTAGCCCACACAGTTCAACTCGCATCAAATAATATGATTCTGTGAAGCTCACTGTCCAAACGGCCTCTCTAGGCTCCAAAACGATCCTTTTTACGTTCGGCCACTTAAACTCCACCTGTGGCTACCAAAATTCAACCATGACCAGTATAACACCATAAAGACAAACCATATGAGGTTTTGGAAATTTTTGGGTTATTACAACAAATCATCAATTCTAGGCAATGGGTACATATTCTTAACGATCACCTTGTTCAATTGCCAATAATCAATAAACATTCAGTGCGACCCATCCTTTTTTCCTTACAAACAACACGGGAGCACTCCAAGGTGAGATACTCGGCCTAATATAACCCTTTCCTAGAAAATCTTTCAATTTCTTCAACTCTGCCGGAGCCATACAATAAAGAGGAATAGAAATAGATTGAATATCCGGGAGGAGATCTATGCCAAAATCTATTTCTCTATTGGAAGGAATATTGGGAAAGTCCTCAGAGAAAACCACGAGAAACTCATTAACCACCAAAACCAATTCAAGCTTAGGCGACTCACCCTCCCAATCTCTAACCCGCACAATGTGATAAATGCACCCCTTACAAATCATCTTCCGGGCTTTGAGGTAGGAAATAAACTGATCCTTAACCACGGAATTACTACCCTTCCACTCCAACACGAGTTCATTAGGAACTTGAAATTTAACTTGCCTAGTCCTACAATCAACCGAGGCATATGATGCATGTAACCAATCCATCCCAAGGATAACATCAAAATCATACATCTCAAGTTCTACAAGGTCACTGGGGAACACTTTATGCAGCACAGAGACAGGAAAACCCTGATACACTTTCTGGGCAACAATAGACTCACCTACGGGAGTATACACCAAATAAGGTTCCCTTAGAGTTTCAGGACTCAAACCAAATTTAACAGCCAACAGAGGAGTCACAAAAGATAAATTTATACTCGGATCAAGTAAAGCATACACATCAAAATCAAAGATTTTTAACATACCTGTCATGACGTCAAGAGCTTTCTCTATCTCTTGCTGGGCATGAAGAGCCTCACATTGGTTGTTCCAACGAGCACCACCAATCAGGGCTTTCGGCGGCCCTTGACCACCGGGAGCCACTTGATCCTTCTTTGCACCCTTTAGATTGTTGGAAATCTTGTGGTCCAAACTCCCACATCCAAACCAAGCACCCGAAGCTCTCCTACAATCACCCACATGATGCTTCCCACATTGATCACAAAGAGGAATTTGAGGACCACCCCCAACTTGTGCTTTAGGAGGAGGCACTCTTGGATTAGCAACTCTCATATTTGAACCTTGGCCTTGATGGAATCGGCCAAAACCACCATCACTCTTGGAGTTGGAGAACCCACCATCAAATCGAGCCCTCTTAGCTTCATTAACCCTTCTCTCCTTAAGTTTTTCACCTTCAAATTGTTGGGCATAAGTCATGAGCCTAGAGATGTCCATGTCATGGATGAGCATGGCGATTCGACACTCCTTCACCACCAAATCCAAAACACCTGAAATAAACTTGTGCATTCTTGCACGGGGATCCGCTACAAGCATAGGGGCATATTTGGATAGCTTAGTGAACTTGAGAGAGCAGTCCCTCATGGTCATACCACCTTGTTGAAGATTGATGAACTCGGTCATTTTGGCTTCCCTAAGCTCAAGAGGAAAGAAACGATCAAGGAAAGCTACTTTGAATTCTTCCCAACTAACCTTGACATCAACCATTGGTTATATCACACTTGGGCCACGTCTTTCAATTGATATACGGCCAACTCAGCTTTCTCTTCTGAACTCACCCCCATTACAGTCAACACCTTTGTGAGTTCATCAATGAACTCTTGAGCATCTTCATCCACTTTCGAGCCATAGAACTCCGGAGGATTCATCCAGGTGAAATCCCTCACCCTAGAAGCAAGAGTACCAACATTCACGGGGATTGATAGGCCGGGCTTGGTTAGCCATTGCTTGGGCCAACATAGACACCACATTCCTAAACTCGACGTGGGTCATTTGTTCCTCTACCGGTGCCTGAGGGACTTGTTCCTCGAATTCTGGAGCTTGACGGGGGAAGGGAGCTCTTCTAGAAGGCATGATCTGAAAGAGTGACAAAAGTACCAAGAGTTTAGGAAATTTATCGTAACAAGTTACAGCACGACATAAGAAAGCAATGAAATGAGATAGATTCCTAAAACGTCATCATAACCTCCCGTTCATAGGCATGACGCGCATCACACCTATGAACAAGACTAATTGACACGACATGTTTGACTCCGAGGATCATTTACAAACCTAGGGCTCTGATACCATCTTTGTTACGACCCAGAAGTGAGGCCTAGATGTAACATGGCGAAGGAGAACCCGAAGGTCCTCGATCAAGCTATCATAGCATCATCACTCACATTATCAGTTTGAAAGAGCGAAAGATAAATACATAACATATAATTCTAGGGGAAATGGGGCTTTGGACTCAAGCTTTGGGGATATTATTGGGAATGGGATGGGCATGAATCACATAGCACATAACAAGTATTAATAAGGGGTTGGTAAGTAGGACTCAAGCTATGGGGGCACACCGGGTTACGGGACTTTCCACATAAGAACATTCCCAATATTCACAAGTCCAAGCATAATCATAAGCATAATCAAAACTTCATTCTTATAGCCAAATCTCAATAGTCACAACAACTCATCAAAACATAATACAACGTGCAAGAGTCTAACATTTCCAACAAAGCCTCTACATAAGATAGAACAGGGCCTCGACATAATCCAGGCTCACCCTCAAGTCATAAAGAGAGAAAGTAAAACAATACAAGCAAGAGGAAAGTAGATACTGCCCTTAAAAAAAGGGCTCACCACAAGCAATTAGCTTCAAGGAGACCATTCGTCGTTCAATGTTAGATAGAGGTCGTCACCGGTCCCTACATGATTAGAACATGTAGACAAAGAGTATGGGTTAGCATAATAAAGCACTAAGTATGCAGGCATGCAAATGCATATGCACATGAACCTATAGACAACCTAGATGGCAAGGGCACATACTTTGAAAGAGATTATAAGGAAGAATAGTATATCAATATGCCATGATAACCATGATGCATGAAATGTCATAATGATTATAGTATAGAGGGGATGGAACCATAACCGACATCTAAGCTCATGTGATTTACAACATGAACTTGCCCCGATGAGGCCTCCTATCAGATCGAAGAAGAATACTTGCCAAAGGTAATCTACACCACACCTTATGAGCCTCCCATTTCAATGTGATAGCCACATCCCTTACGACCCAATCATTTCGAAAGGATTTACATAACATATCATATCATATCATATTATATCAAAGCATACCTTATGGGCCTCCCATTTCGGTAGCAACCTACGTTGGCACATAGTTTCGAGAAAGGAGTGGGACCCCTGGAGATAACCCACTTACTACTCCAATCCTTCTCGGTACTAAGTCATCATCCTACAAGAATACATATACATATATATGCTTTAAAACGGAAACTTGACACTTGAACATCAAACCATGCATACTTAGGCTTAAAAGCTAAAATCACTTCCATTACTCTTATGAATACTTAACAAGAGTCAAACATATTTCATAATCATGCTTCATTGGGCTAAAAAGCCAAACATACTTTTATGTCAAACCTTATGCATAAGAGTAGCTCCATACTTGTCATATCTTGTTGCTGTAAACACCCATGTTGCTCAAAGATCCACATCATAGACATTATGTGATCACATTCTTGTCATAACCCATACTTGTTCAAAATCATAGTTATAAATATATTTGGGACTTAGTCCACATCAAAACCTTCTTGAGAAACCATGATCAGGCATGAAATTTCCATGAGTATCAATGAGAATAGCATGGGTACTAGTTCAAGAGTAAAGGGGACATGCATAACTTCACCTTCATCAAATCCATTGAAACTTTATAGAATTCAAACTTAAATCAACTTTAAATCACCTAATTCCTACAACCCACAACTCAATTCAATTAAATACTTCAAAATTTAAAGAACCCACAATTAGAAAAAGCTTAAATTCATAATTTAAAGGAGAGGGTTCTTGGGTCTTCATGGATGAAAGAGAATCCATGAATCAATCCCACATACCTTTAGATTAGTCAAGAGAATTGGATGATTTCACAAAAAAGATGATTTTCTCCAAATTTCTTAAAGCTTTCATCAATGGAGGTCAAGAGGATTGACAGAATTTTGGAGTGAATTGAAGAGTGATAGAATGAATTAGAGGGGATTAGAGTTTGATTTAGAAGACCTTAGAAAGGCTAAAAGGGGTGTAGGATCTAATTAAATTACAAATTTAATAAAATAGACTAGATCACTGAAAATAGTGACTCACGGAAGGCCTCCAGTGGCTGTCTACAGGTTCACGGACCATGAACCTATCCGTAAGGCTTCACTTGGTCTCGGCTTTGGCTTGAACTCTTGGTGGACTTTTTGGATCACTTCACGAGGGGCCTCACGGACCGTGTAGATGCATACGGACCGTGTACTAGTACGTGGAGCATCACTTGGTCCGGAGTCTAACCCCAAACCTAGGAAAACGTTTTGGATCAACTCAAGGGACCCTTCACGGGCAGTGAAGGGTCACACAGATCGTGAAGTGGTCCGTGGGACCACACTTGGTCCATGGCTTGGCCCCCAACTCCTAGGAGCACACTGGATTCAATGCAAACCATGGCTACCAAGATTCAACCATGACCAGTTCAACACTAACCTTGACCAACCATTATGAAGTTCAAAATATTTTGGGTCGTTACAACTAGTCTTGAGGTTGAAGATTTAATTGGGGATTTAAGGAGGGATTTATTCTTCTTAATTTAATTCCTTCTTCATTCGTCTTGGTTATCTAAGGTATGTGGAAATTTATTCATGACTCCTTTCAACCATGAAGCCGCAAAATGAATTTCTTTAATTGATTTGTTTATGAAACTATGCTCACTTTGAAATTGAGTCTTTTAAATTATGAAAGATTTAATTAAATTGAAGTATGAGTTGTATTTAATTATTGAATTTAAAGTGAATTAAGCCCTAATTTGTTAAATTCCATTGGTTTTATGAAAGTTCAATTATGCATGTCCCCTTATTCTTTAAATCTATGCATGGGTAATGTTAATTGAGTTTTAATTACTGATTTAACTTTGAATTTCATATGGATTCTTCTTATTATGAGTTTAATTTATGAATTCTAATTTCCCATGCTATTCTCATCATCATTCATGACATATGCATACTTGAAACTTGATTTTGATGAAACTCTTGATATGCGCTTAGTCCCACCTTGACTTGATTTGACTTGATTTTGAAAGACATGGGATATGACTAGAATGTCATCACATCTTATCTTGACTTGGTTTTTGGGCTTAATTGGGTGATTACACCACCTTGAAATTGTCTTGAATGAGCTACTCCTATGCATTTGTCCTTGCACTTGATACTTGAACTCTTGTTTGGCTTATTAGCCTAAATATGAATAGACTTGTATTACAATTTGAATTTTTAGCCCAACCTTGCATTGTATTGATTTGAAAGTACTTATCCTTCGTTTGAAAGCATGTATAAGTATATGTATTCTTATGGGATGACGACCGACCACTGATAGATTGGAGTAGTAAGTGGGCTATCCCCAAGAGTCCCACTTCTTTCTTTTGAACTATGTGCCAGCATAGGTATTTTGATATGATATGACTTGAAAATCCTTCTAAAATGACCGGTTCATAAGGAAGGTGTCCATCACACTGAAATGATTGGGTCGTAAGGTGTGGTGTGTCTATCCTTGACAAGTAGTCACCCAAATCTCGATGCGGAGGCCTGACATCGAGAGTTCATGTATTGGCTCACATGGATTGTGATGTCGGTTACGCCTCATCCTCTATACTTTAAGCATTATGGCATATCATGCATCAGTGATTTCATAGCCTATTGATATACTATTCTTTCCTATATTCTCCTTCTATATATTTGCCCTTGTCATCTAACTTGTTTTTTAGGTTCATGTTCATATGCATTGCATGCCCGCATACTTAGTGCATTCTATGTACTAACCCATACTCTTCATCTACATTATCTAACCATGTAGGGACCGGAGACAATATCTATCCACCTTTGGATGGTTAGCTTGGTGGCCTGAGATTGTTGCTAGTGGTGAGCCCTTTATTCCAAGGGCAAGACCCACCTTCCTCTACCCTATGTTATGTCATGTATTTTCTATCTTATAACTTGAGGGTGAGCCCGGGTTATATCGTGGCCCCCGTCTTATCCTATATAGAGGCATTGTTGGACATACAGATTCTATTGTATGCCCGTATTATATGTATGATTGAGATGCTATGACTATATTATGTTTTCGGTACTTTAATATCAATGCAGAAAATAGAATATAAAGAAAATATGTTCAACAATCTGAGTCCATAGAATTCACTATGTGTCCTTAAGAAATTTAATCTCCTCACTGTACCAAAGGTTTTTGATTATTTTCTTTCATGACAAAATAAATTAACAATCACAAAGGTAGTGGTACCTCTAACTCTTGTGATTTTCAGTGAACTCAAAGAACCAACAATGTATTTACACAAACTCAAACTATTTTGTAAGAAAAATATATGCAGAAGAAGAGAAATGTTTTTATATCTGAAAAATACAGAAATGACCTCTATTTATAGGCAGTGTTCGATGTGAATTTACCTATTCAGAACAGTTTCATCTGTTCAGAACATGTATGATGTCTTTTGAAAACCAAATCATTTGTCAAAGTGGAAGCCAAAGTCGAGCCGAGCGAGCGACGATGACAGGTGCGAGGGGGTCCCCTTTACTTGACTCTTTAAGAGATAGAGGAAGTGTTTCTTAATATAAAATAACTTTTTCTCTATTTTATCGATGAGGGAGAAATGACTCTTCATTTCCCTTTACTTGGTTATCCCCACATTTTCCTTTTTCTTTCAACCTTCATTTTCCAATTCACACTTACTACTTAAATCCAACAAAATGTGCAAATACACAAAAATATGACAAAAACTACTTTTGTTACATCAGACAGCAAGCTAGTAGCTTGCAAACTAGGTATGATCCTTGTTAAGAAACTCTTGTTTTCTTTCATACTTGTTAAAAGGCATATTCAGTCTAATTACTTCTTCCTAATACTTCTTTGATTTATCTCTACCTCTCTTCGATCCCACTATATTCAACCTCTCATGCATGCTCCTCACTAAGACAGTCGTAGATCATCTCTTTACATATCCATACCATCTCACTCTTCCGTCCCTCATCTTCTCAACCATGGAAGTCACTCTTACTTTGTCCTGTATATCCACATTTCTAGTTCTCTCACTCCTAGTATTAATTACAAGAAAAATAATTTTTAGCGAAGAAAAATTTGGATGTTAAAAGTCTAAATCTTGTCACTATTAATAAATTATAATCGAAATAAATATGGTCGTCACTGATCGTTAAAAGCTCCATCGTTAAAAGTCTACGATCGAATTTGAATTCAGTCGTTAAATCTGCTTTAACGACGACAAAAATTTTATTGTTATATTTCACTTTAGCGACCAATTTTCCCCTTCACTAATGCTCATGTTGATCATTATAAGTACTTTTTAGCATAAAAAATTTCTTTTGTTAATTGTATGATACAACTAAATATCCATATATGAGTATTATATTTATTAATATATATATAGCTAGAAATTTGTCATATATTTTCAGATACATACTAACACATCCAAACACTTAAAATAAACAATATCCATATATATTATATGTATAAAACATCATTGTTAATTACAAAGATATAGTGGGACTATTTTTTCCTACTGAAAAGAAATAGATAAAATTGGTGTAAAAAGAACAATATCTATTCGCAACACAAAGTATTCTTCTTTTGAACTTAAAACTTATTCTTCAAGATTTTTCCCTACTTCAACTCGTCCCCCACAATCTTCCAAGATATTTATTTAGGACATCAAATGATCTGTTAACAAGATAAAGTCACATTAGTTTACTAGTAAGATAGCTCCTAGTAACACCTTTTGTTAAGAAAATACGCAAATATTGAGGATATAAAAGTGGGTATACACAAACCTTACTCCTACCTTTAGTATAGAGATTGTTTCTGAAAGACCCTCGAAGAAAAAAAAATCATTTTTAGAACAATTTTGAATGAAATATTAGAGTAATGAAATATTAGAGTAGAAACCTATGATGAAAATAATGAAGGAAAAAAAGTATTGATAGTAAAAGTAACAAAATAATCAAGATTACAAAAACAACTCTAGTTCTGAATCAACTTGTAAAATTTATCCCATGATACAATATATGGTGGATGTTGTCATTTTTCTAGTGTAATAATATTAGCTAATCCAACATTCAATATATACAGGAAACATTGAAAGAAAGTTGTAGGAAAAGGAAAAACATATACATTAAATATAAGTTTCTTATTATCTTTAAAATGCAACACGTACTCTTTCTATATCTTTTGTCCTTTTCCACAATAAGAAGAAAATTATTTTTTAACAAGTTAAGAAGAAGAAAATAATGTTTCTTCTTAGTGACTACCATGTTTAACAAATATGGGTGCAAATTATTACTCCTTCCATCTCATTTTATGTGGCACCCTTTTCTTTTTGGTCTGTCCCAAAAAGAATGTCACCTTATCAAATTGGAAACAATTTACCTTCGAAATTCTCATTTTACCTTTAATGAAATAATTCTCAGCCACACAAATATCTAAAAATAATTTTAGACCACAAGTTTAAAAGTCTTCATTTTCTTCTTAAACATCATGCAAGTCAAAGTGTGCCACATAAAATGAGACAGAGAGAGTAATAAGAAACAAACAAGAACTCACATAGTGTTGCTCCCCAAGCACACGCAAGTGTCGCTGTCAAACCAAGTAATATAGTGACTTTAAAGAGAGCCGAGATATCAAACCCAAACGACATCAAGGAACTTTCGATTATTAACAAAAGATTATGCAATGTCTATTATTCAAGAAAATATGATTATTAATTATTTCTACTAAAATCTTAAAAGTAAACTACTACTACGATCAAATGTTTGCTAAGAAGTTACCAAATTAAGTGAGATTCTAGGACTGTAACCATTTCGACATACATTCTAGCCTCAATTATTATGATTATTCATGAATTTTCTAATTACTGATTTAGAGGGTTTAATATACCAAGCATGATATCCAACCTCTACTGGTCTATTCTTATTGATATCTTAACTACATCGTTGAGCAGGGATAAACATGATCAATGAAAATGCATTAAAGTTATCTTCCTGTATTTGAACCAGACAAGGTGTTTAGGTTGGTATCACAAGTCTCCCATACACGAATCATCCTAGTTTTCTAGAACAAACAAGCTACCTATACCCTGTGTTCTATCCCCCAACATATCTCAAATCCAGAGTAGACAACAAGTGTATTTCATAGTTGGCCAGACTATGAAATATAGATTAAAGGAATATAAGAGTAATTATGCGAAAATCCATTCATAAATCATAAAAATCAAAATCTAGAGCATAGTCTATGGCTAAAATCCCAGAATATATGAAATTGGCCACTCAGTGCTTGTCTCAAACACAATATTAATCTAAGAAACATTCAAAGAGTGAATTTTAAGATGAAAAGATAAAAGAAATAACCCTAGATAGAAGTTCTCCGTCTTTTCTCTCCATCCTAGCAAAAATTAGATACTAAAAATAATGACTAAAAGTGTATTTAAACTTAAGAAATCTCATTTTTCGCTTTTGTCCATATGTCTTCAAAGTTCGTGATTCGGATTTTGCACTTTCCAGCTCATTTGGTAATTTTGACTTATGTTTCACCAAAGTACACGACACAGACTTGTCCTTCCATAGTTGTTTCATTCCTTTTTATTCACCTTTTCAAATCCTAACCTCTTAAAACTGGTCAGCGACGTGGACCTTCTCCATTTTCAGTATTGGTTAGCTTTTTATACTCTTTTTTTTAGCTGTATCCTTCCTTGTTCAACTTTGAACACGGACATGTATATATAACTAAACACCTAAAAACATAATTAAAAAGTGTTCCCAACCAAGGATTAGCATGAAATGATAAAATTACACTAAAAACACTTAAACTCTATCACTTTGTCCTCTAACAAGGCTATGGACATGGGTAAAATTTTCTATTTGAGCGTAAAAATACGTCAAAGATCACAACCCCACACTTATAGCTTTGTTCGTCCTCAGAAAAATTAAGACACATGCATGCAAACACTAGGTAGTATTGCTAAGGAAAAAATATTACATATGGGCTTATTAAGCACTCCACAATCCAACACTCAAACGACACCACACTTCAAGATCGTAAACTGTGATGTACACGAACTCATGCAGACTTATGCTTTGAGTTATTATAATCATTGTTACGATCCAAAATGAATCAAAACTAAAGAAAAATGAAATAAAGCGGAAATACAATCATATAGCATAAGAAACCTCCGAAAACCTGAAGTCACGAGTAACAAGAGCATCTAAATGCGGTACTGAAGAGTAAAATACAAATGTCTCAATGGAAATATAAGGTTGTTTCATAATATTTGATACACAGTCTAAAAGATGAAAATAAAAGGGGATCCCAAAGATCTATGGCAACTTGAAGTCACCTCACCGTAGGGATCTGTATGATATCAAAGTACTTGGGTGGAGTAATCAACTACCCTATCCTGAACCTTGTGCATGATCTGCAAGGAGAAAACAAAGTAAGGGTGAGTAAATCAAAATCTACCTAGTAGGTTCAACCGACTGGGTAAGAGAAATCGAACAAGTATGTAATAACGAAGAATTCGAACCTTGTATCACAAGGTTAGTACATAATAACATAATAAAAAATAATGACAAATATAGAAATATACAATGATGCAATACAGATGAAAGTATGAATGCAATGACATCGTAGGCTATGAATTAGGTGGAATCACAACCGTCGTAAGGCTGATGTACATATCTATCGAGCCGAAGCTACCAGATAGAACTCGAGACGTCGCAAGCCATGTACTTAAATATGTCAGGGCGTCGCAGGCCTCAAATAGTATATGTATAATATATGGTGTGTGCATACCAATGCCACAATAGAGTAAGATATGTACAAACCAATGCAACGATAGGATAATATACGTGCATACCAATGCCACAATAGAGTAAGATATATGCAAACCAATGCAACGATAGGGTAATATACGTGCATACCAATGCAACAATATAGTAAGATAGGTGCATACCAATACAACAATAGGGTAAGATATGTGCATACCAATGCAATAATAAAGTAAGATATGTGCATACCAATGCAACAATAGAGTAAGATATGTGCATACCAATGCAACAATAAAGTAAGATATGAGATGGATCATAAGTAATGATAAATAGGGCAATGGTCATAGCATCACAAAGGCTAGATTAAGACCATCAACTAATACCACAAGTCTATCGATAAGCCATATTAACATCCCTCTCTTATCAATGATTGATTCCCAACAAATCTAGACTCCGCAAGTCATAAAATATGCTTTGATATCCCATAATAAATCATGAATAACACCAAGTTTCCACAAATCCCTTTTAAGGGTACAACAAGTCTCACATTATCATGGTAATGACCAAAGTGGCTCATATCTAAAGTATTAAACTCAATTTATCAATAAGATAGCAATATACTCAAATTTCGGCATAATTGAATTCACATATCCATCACAATTCTAACAGAAGTCATTTACTCATGAATCAATCTACATCTTCAATTACCACATGACATACTCAATAACTCAAATTCAGTCCCCAAAAAATTAGTCAAACCTAAATCAATGCAGAAACCACACTCAGATAAGCTTTCAATCAACTCAAGCCTCCAAACGATTCTCAAATTGACCAATCACTATCAAAATCAGATACTACACATCAAGAGGAGCATTTTGATATCCATATTGGCATGATTTAGGCTTAGGGGCAAAATAACTTCTCTCTAAATTATTCTCTCTCTAACAACTACTTTGTAATGACTAGAACTGCCTTGAACATGGCAAAAATACTTTCATATGGTCTACCTAGGCCGCTAGAACGGTTAAGTCAACAAAGTGACAAGGAAGACAACTCTAATTGCCAACTGTTAAGATCAAACCCTCCTTTCGGCTTCTCGAATCTATAGATTAATAGGGAAAACAATGTCGCAATTTTAACTAAGGAATCAAATTGGACTCAAAAGATGAGTGGAAACATGATAATAGGAGATGACATCTCCCCAAGAGTCATGGAGCAAAATACAAAGACAAGTCACCTATCAGCCGAAGAACTGTTAACTATAAGAAATTTCATTTTTTTAGCTAAATCTGGAAGGATTCATGGGATCTCTAGTAGTAACACCAGAGATGAGTTTCTGATGAGAGGGAATGGAATTCATTCTAATATCCAAAAGGTCGGCGAGTAGGAGTCAACCATAGGTTTTAGAGCTGATGATGCAAATGGGGCAAAAATAGCCATTGAACCACCGAACATGTGCCCTCAAAATTAAAGCCCCTCCGATGATATTCGTCAAGAAATAACCACTAGGTTTCTTCACCATGTCATTCCGCCCTGATGGGTAAACCCATCAATTTCCATGGCATAATCTGATGGAATCATTAATGGTGCGAAGTCCAGTGTTTATCCAAGCAAAGGAGTTTCTCAATATCAGTGCAATAATTCTCCAATTGAAGGCATTCATGAGCATGAGTTGAAGGTTGTAAATACTTCTTCTACTCTAATGGTGCAACTGAAAGCCAATTTGAATGACATGAGTACAGAGGATCATATCAGTGACCCTTCTAGCCATGATCCTATTGCAAATACAGTGAAGGCAACTGGTAAGCATCAACTGGAATGCATTCAAGCACACAACATGGTTCCTAAGGATTCAACATCCTTAGTAGGTAATTCGACTACCTTAGTTTATTTAAAAGTTAATCCTATCGCTTATGTTGATAAAAATGTGAATTTCTTTAAGAATGGGCAAGGTGTTGTGTCTTTAACTCCTATTATGCAACATAATGAGAATGAAAATTAGCATAACTCTCCTACTAATAATGAGGATCGTATACATGGAAAATATGCCCAGCATAATGTCATTATTCTTGATGAATCTGCCCAGCATGGCCAAATTAATTTAAGTGTTGAACATGGTAGTAAAAGGGGTGTTTGCAACAAGAATGACAAAGGTAGGACTGATATTGACAACAACTCTATGAACCCTGGTATTCAACAACCTAAGTTTCATCCTTCTAAACCTCATGATCTTAGTAAATTAACCTAAAATTTCTAAAACCAACCTACTCATTATCACAATCCTAAACAACAAATTCTACCAGAAAATGCTACAAAAAACCCACCCTTAATTTCCAGTAAATTCCCTAAACCTAACCAAATAGTTGAACTTGATCCTTTCACCATTTTCCACTCCTATGCTACCAAATTGAGAGACAATCAAGGTAACAATAAGGTACCAGTTGACGTCAGTCCTCCCATAATTACTACAAGACAAGGCCTTCTTGTAGTCATATTTAAGAAGCATGATTTTATGGTTAACTTGGCTACAAAATGCAAGAATACATTGATTGACAAATTTTCTAACACCATGACTAAGATTGAGCTTATTAGAAAGAACTTTATCCAACAAACTCAATTAATTGGTGGTGTCAAAATTGCCCATTTTAATGCAAGACACATTTATATTGACTTGAATAATGAGGAAGATCATATCACTATTTGGAATAAGCAAAAAATGTACATTGAAAGTCAACGCACGAGACTACAACTTTGGACTCCTACCTTCACTCCTGAAAAGGAAACTCCAATTGTACCTGTATGGGTGACCTTACCTGAGTTGCCATGGCATTGTTACAACAAAGAATTTATATCTGCTCTTTTGGCTCCTATTGAAAAAATCCTATACCTTGATGTTGCTTCCATTAAAAAAACTAGAGGAAGTGTGGCTAAGGTTAGGATACAACTGGATATCACAAAGGAGAGGCCACCTCATGTTTAGATGGAAACAGATGAGAATGATTTTACTATAGAGAGGTGGCAAGCTATCCAATATAAGGGGCTTCCTGACTATTGCACATATTATAAACATCAAGTAGCTCAAGTGTGTATTATAAAAAATAAGGATGAGGAGGAGAAGAGAAGAAGAGAAGAAAAGAAGCTGAAATGGATAGGAAAACCAAGACTAATTCTTCAAAGGATGATCAAGTATCTTCTTTACCTAATACTTTCATGGTTGTTAATACTAATATCTCTACTAGTAATACAGGTGAGGTAGGTCATAAACATTCTGAAAAGAAAGGAAAAGAAGTTGAATTTACTGAGGAGTGACAAACTCAAAAAAGGAAGAACCAAAAAGCTAAACAAGGCATGCTCAGAAAAGCAAGGAGCTAATGCAAGAAAAATACAATGAAAACCAACTGCTAATCTTATTAATGTTATCAGTAATCAAGGAAATGAGAATTAAAAAAAAAACTAAAGTTCTGATCAAGTTGAGAATTCTACTAATTTGGAGGTAATCAAAGACATGTAATTTGAAGGAAATAAAGGATCAGGTATTGACTTATCTCTCCATGGGACTGCTATTCCTGTCCTTCAAGATCAACCTCTCATCCCCCCTTCTACTATCGTGAATGTTGATGTTGCTAAGTCACAATCCCATAACCCCTCTAGTGTTGTTTTGTTGAAGTCTGTGGAAGTGATCTTATTAATGTTATCAATGATCAAGGAAATGAGAATTAAAAAAACAACAAAGTTCTGATCAATTTGAGAAGTCTACTGGTTTGGAGGTAAAAAAAGGCATACAATTGGAAGGAAATAAAGGACCAGGTATTGACTTATCACCCTATGGGATTGTTGTTCTTGTCCTTCAGGATCAACCTCCCATCCTCCCTTCTACTACTGTGAATGTTGATATTACTAAGCCCCAATCCCATAACCCATCTTGTGTTGTTGTTGTTGATGTTTGTGGAGGTGAGGATGGCTTGGAGCCATACTAACTTGTAGGATGGGGATCTAAGGGGTGGGAATCTATCTTATGTTTTGCATGAGAACCCTTACACTGACCATAGGTTGGACTTTAGAGCTCCTTCTACCTCTAATGCACAAATTCAAAAGCCTCATCCACAATCCAATGTTCAACAACAGCCTGTTGATTCAAATCATACTCAAAATATTATTTTTGATTCTATGGCTAAGGATTTGGGGTCTTTTTCTAGTATTAGCACTGTGGGTTCTAAATCTCAGAAGAAACAATTAAGTAAAAAGAGAAGGGATGCTTTGAAGAAAAGAACTAAAAAGCTTGTTGATTAGATTATAGTGGATCAACCTCAATAAAAAAGAACTGACGAAGTTAACGGTAAAAAAATTATTTTAGTTGATGATCAAGTTGAAATAACCATCACTCCTCTTCAAGTTTGCTTAAATACTCCTCCTATTGAAAAGCTTCCATATTTGGTCATTAATGGTTGTACTCTTAACACTGATCCTGTGTTACCTAGTGTTGAAACTAATAAATATGATGTGGTAAATTTTGAGGATGAAATTCATAAGGATAACCTTCCTAACAATGAAGATGATGATGATGAAGTTCGTGAATTGATTCAGGAATTCAACCCATCTAATGATAATGTGATGAATGAAGAACTTCAACAGGTTACTGCTCAACAGGGTTTATCACCAAGGGGTCTTCACCATTCCAGTTTTAAACAAAAGAGTAATAGAAACAAATATCCTGTCACTACAGGCAGGCCCAACACTAGGCTTTTTACATCCAGATCATCCCAATGATTAACATAATTATTTGGAATGCAAGGGGTATTAATGCCCAGGGATCTTTGGAAAGAATTAGATCTCTCAAAATTCTCCATCACCTTTCCATGATTGCCATTTTGGAACCTTTTGTTGATGCTTCTCAGTTGGCAAATTGTAAAATCCAGTTGGCTATGGACAAGGTTGTTTGAAATACTAATAGCAAGATTTGAACTTTTTGGAATCTTGATGTTGATTGCAAAATTTTTGAAGCTGATGAGTAACAAGTGACTTGTGAAATTAAGCATATCCAGATTCCTCACAAATTCATTACCACTTTTGTCTATGCCAATTGTAGAGATCATCTTAGACAACCTTTCTGGGAAATAATGCTTCATTTGGCCAATAGCAATACTAATATCCATTGGTGCATTGTTGGTGACTTTAATATTATTACTTCTACAGAGGAGAAGCTTAGGGGTATTCCTTATAATATAAAGAAAAGCTTTGAATTTATTGGAGTTATTGCGGCTTGTGGTCTTATTGACTTGGGCTTTTTAGGGCAAAGATTTAATTGGTCTAATAAGAGAGGTATAGCTTATAGAATTTGGAAAAGACTTGCTAGAGGAATGGTCAATGACAAATGGCTTGAAGACATGCCTCTCACTACTATTACTCACCTACCTACTATAGGGTCTGTTCTTTGTCCCTTTATTATGGAAATATATAC
Source organism: Solanum aculeatissimum (assembly GCA_038996855.1). NCBI lineage: Eukaryota > Viridiplantae > Streptophyta > Magnoliopsida > Solanales > Solanaceae > Solanum > Solanum aculeatissimum. The sequence continues at coordinate 3,425 of JBCEWC010007963.1, read as the reverse complement.
TGGATCTGATGATTGTATCAAATATTTTATGTTTTTGAACTGCTAGATAGATCAACCATCTTTCATGGATACTTTTAAGGGATGCTGGGACAGAAATGTGTCAGGTAATCCTATGCGGGTGCTTCATCAAAAATTAAAAAGGCTCTCTTTTAATTTTAGCAGCTAGTCTAAGAATCAATTTGGTGATATCTATTCAAAGGTGAAACAGTATGAAAAGAAGATCAAATTAACTGAAGAAGAATTGATTTCTTACAACACTGAAGATAGAAAAAGTTATATCCATGGGCGGAATGTTGGGTACATCGGGTTCTTAAAGTTAGAGGAATTAATCCTTAGACAAAAATTACAGCTTTACTAGTTTAAAGAGGGTGATGCAAATACTAAGTATTTTCATGCATTGATAAGAGATAGAAGAAAAAGGTTATTTATTCATAGGGTGCAGGATGAGGAGGGTGACTAGATTGAAGGTGAGGAGGGCATTGTAGAGGTTGCTATTAACCATTTCCAAAGCATTTTCACTGGTGAGGAGAAATACATTGATGAGAAAGTGATTAGTTGCATTCCTACTATGGTAACCCAAGAACAAAATGATTTAATATAAGCCATGCCAACTATGGAATACATCAGGTTGTGCTCTCCTTGAGCCCTCATTCTGCTGCAGGTCCTGATGGGTTGAATGGAAAACAATTTCAAGCCTGCGGGAATGTAATTAAGAAGGATCTTTTGGCTATTGTCTAAGTTTTTTTCGGTGGTCAAATTATTCCAAAATACTTTTCTTCTGCTTGTTTAGTATTGCTTCCTAAAACCAACAATCCTAATAAATTTTTAGAATTCAGTCCTATCAGCCTTAGTAATTGCATCAACAAGATCTTCTCCAAGTTGTTATGTCTGAGATTGGATCCCTTACTCCCTAATTTGATCTATAATAATCAGTCAGGGTTTGTTAAGAGTAGGAACATTTCTGAAAACATCATGCTTGCATAAGAGATTATTCACCAGATTAAAAAGTCAGTGATAGAGAGTAATGTTGTCATCAAATTAGACATGACAAAGACTTATGATAGTCTCTTGGTCCTATACTTGTATTGTTATGAGAAGGATGGGCTTTGGTGAACACTTTTTTGACATGGTATGAAGAATTATGTCTAACAATTGGTATTCCATCATTATTAATGGTTCTAGACATGGTTGTTTCTACTCCACTAGAGAGCTTAAGCAAGGTGATCCCCTTTCCCCAATATTATTTATTGTGGGAGCTGAAGTGTTGTCAAGATTTCTTAACAGGCTGTATAATCTTCCTAATTTTCATGGTTTCTATATGGAGAAGAGAGGGCCTCAGATTAATCATCTCAGCTTTGCTGATGATATAATTATTTTCACCTTAGGTAGAAGCAGGTCCTAGAAGTTAATTATGCATGCTTTATCTACCTATGAGGATGTGTTTGGGCAACAGGTGAATAAGAAAAGAACTATTTCTTGGTTCCTTCCAAATCTTTCCAGAGCACTTGCGATAGGGTGAAACATATCACTAGTTTCAGTCAGAAAAAAGATTATATCACTTACCTAGGATGTCCTTTGCATATTGGTAGATAACGAGTTATATATTTCTTAGATATGGTTTCTAAAGTTGTGAATAGGATCTCTGGATGGAAATCAAGGATCCTTAGTTATGGGGGAAAAGCTACTTTAATCAAGCATGTCTAGCAGTCACTCCCTATTCACTTACTTTCAACTCTCTCTCCCCTCTCAACTACTCTAAAACAAATTCAAAACCTCACAATCAACTTTTTTGGGGGCTGGATTGATGAGAAAAAGAAACACCACCGGTCATCCTGGAAGAATTTAAGTTTTTCTTATAATGAAGGGGGTATTGGCGTCAGAATGATAAATGATGTTTGCAAGTCCTTTCAATACAAACACTGGTGGACATTCAGAACCAAAATTGATTTGTGGGGTAATTTTATTAAATCAAAGTATTGTCAAAGATTTAATCCAGTGAGCAAGAAATGACATACTGGTGAATCCCTAGTATGGAAGTATATTATGAAGAATAAACATCTAATTGAGCCTCATATCCAATGGAAAATTAATTTAGGGAGTTATTATTTCTGGTGGGATGATTGGCTTGGAGTTGGTCTTTTAGCCATCTTCAGAAGTGTTAGTAGCAGGCTCAATAACACTAGAGTAGTTGCTTTCATTCAAAAGGGTCAGTGGAATCAGGATCTGATCACTCACATAGCACCCCCTCAACATGTTACTGCTATTTTGAGCACTCAAATATAGGTGCAGACTAGAGTGCCTGACAAAACTTTCTAGAAGCTGAATGCTAATGGGAAATTCACTATTTCTTTAGCCTGGAATCTTATTAGAGAAAAAAGAGCTAAGACCAAGATCAATTTATATACCTGGAATAAGGGCATCCCTTTTAAATGTTTCTTTTTATTGTGGAGAGTGCTAAGGAGAAAATTATCTACTAATGAAAAGCTGATGAGCTTTGGTCATGATCCAAACCAATGTTACTGCTGTGACATACTATACCATAGATCACATTTTCCTCATCAATCACTTTGTCTTCAATGTATGGAAGTATTTTGCTGATTCTTGTAGGGTCAACACTGATTATCTTCCATTGAGGCACTACATTATGAGGTAGTGGGAGGCAAGTTACAAAAATGATGCTCAAAGGCTACTACTACATGTTGTCCCTATTTTTATATGTTGGAATTTGTAGAAAAATAGGTGTAGTAGTAATTTTGCTGGAACACAATCCAATATAGATAGACTTAAATACATGGTATTCAGAGATGTCACATACTTGTTGAGAACTACCTATCCCTATATTAATTGGCCCCCAAGTTGGAAGAATCTGATTTTGTTAGCCGAAAAGTGTGTGCATGACATTAAGGTTACCACTGTTCAATGGATTAGACCTCCTAATCAATGGGTGAAAATTATTTTAGATGGTAGTGCTATCACTTATCCGGGCAAGATGGGGCCAACTGGTATTATCAGAAACACTGAAGGTGTTTATTTATTTGCTTGTGCTACTCCTCTTGGTGAGGGCTCTAACAATCGAGCTGAACTGGAGGCTGCCTTGTTTGGTGTTGTCTGGTGCATTCAGTTGGGATTCAATAGAGTTATCTTGGAAATTGATTCAGAGTTGCTGCACGAGAGGATAAATTAGCCCCATTCCGATTTATCTTGGAGCATTATGCAGGGACTTACTAGACTGCAACATCATATTTCTCAATTGCATGGTTTCACGTGTAATCATACTTATAGAGAAGCTAACTATGTGGCAGATAATCTAGCCAAGCAGAACCACAATTTTGCTACTCCTCATGAAACGACCCAAAAAGTTCCTAAAAATGTGCTTCGGAAGTTACCGGAAACTTGTTTTAGCTATATCTAAAAATCCATTTTAT
>JBCEWC010007962.1:0-20657 GCA_038996855.1 Solanum aculeatissimum | reverse complement strand
CAAACCAACCAACCGGGGATCTGCATCGCCTACCATAAAGAGCTTCAAACGGAGCCATATTGATGCTAGAATGATAATTGTTGTTATATGCAAACTCAATAAGAGGTAAATGATCATCTCAATTACCTTTAAATTCCAAAACATATGGATGGTCCTGTGCCCTTCAGCCTTGAGCCTGTTCAAGAACTTTGGAACTGTGGCATCTTGGGTCTACTGTGCAAGAGAATCATGTATGCCTTGATTCTTGACTCACTTTTATGTCTTTTTGGGGCTAGATTCTCTTGGAAAGGGAGAGAGGCTTTGTGGATTTGGCCAGAATATGCTTCCACTTGGTTATTTTATTGAGTGTTGAGACACAATAAAATCTTTAATGATGTCTTTTTGATGAGATTCTTCAACCCTTAATGTCAAAAAATTCAAAGAAAAGCAAAGAAGAGAAGGTGGTGTGCATAAAGTGAAAAATGAGGGAAAGTGAAAAGTGTGAGAGCCGAGACATTTGAAAAGTCTTAAGTAGGTCACTTAGTGTGCAAGGTTGGCGACATAGGATTACACAACCTAGCATGATCGGCGCAGCGCCTAACATGCTTGGGATCACCTTTTCTTACATAAATCTTACCTTGTATCCTACCCTGAAGTGCGGAGAAATTGACCATTGCCAATTGAAATCGACAATTCACTGATTGAATTATTTGTTCGCCAATTATTATAGTACCTCTAGGGTCACTAATCGACTCACAATACGGTTAAATTGAAGACCACCAATTTAACTCGACGATGCACCAAATGACCTTTCTTGTTCACCCTTATCAAGTTATCACTCTACACTCTCGTTGTCACACCTGCACACATTAACACCCATTATTCAACTAAAAAGTAGTAAAAACTCATCTTGGGTTACCTCCCAAGCAGCGCCTTAGTTATCGTTGTGGCACGACGTAGTTCCACTTCTTATCAAGTCACTGCCGATTGCCCCATCAATGACAACATCTCTGGATCATCTCCCAGCTTCAGAGTTTTGCATATGTTGAAAACAACCTCCTCATCATTCACTCTGAAAAATGATTTAACATTTTATTCTGGAATACTTTTGCATGATCTCCTATTGTGCCCTTGTTGTCCACAAGATCCACATGAAGTCTTTGTTCACTTCTTCTTTATTTCTGTAATCCTTTTTGCCCTCTTTTTTTTTTTTTTGCCTTCTTGGACCTCTTTTTCCTTTTGGTGGTAGCACTACCTTTTCTACAATCTCCTTAGGAATATCCCATGTACTTTCGTCTAGAAGTGGTTGAACAGAGACTTCATATGTCTTAAGCATACACTCTCTTGTGTAGTAAAAAGAGCAATAGTCTTCTCCATGCACATAATTCTTCCTCAAAACTGCACAAACATGTGGACATGGCAATTCATCAATTTGATACTTCTTGTAAGTATATGTTGATGCTTTCAAGCAGATAATATACCGCTTGACCTTGTCAATCACTGTGTATAAGTACTCATTTGCAGGCATCATTTAAATATATTTAAAAATAGAGTTAGTTACCTATCTATATACTACTTATACATACTTATTATATGTATACATAGTATGATACAAAATTATTTTACCCTTATTTGTGTCGATGCATGCATGTTCTCCAAGAGAATTTTGTTATATTTGTTAGAAAGTTTCATTGTTGTGTTTATTGTTTTTCTTGTTTGAGCAATTCCACTTTTGAATCAAAGTTATCATGAAATCCAACAAACCAAGTATCGGCAAATCTCTTGCATCTTTATTACCAGGATTCATAGATTCAACTATATTTGAAGTCCTAACCAAGCCTCTGTTGACTCTAGCATGTACTCTTGACCACCTACCATATTCAATTTCCATCAAATACATTGACACCCTAGAGTCAATTTTATTCGCCTCTGCCATCAGATGATCAAATTGTTGAGTTGTGTAACTATTGGTCATAGCAAAAAATATTTCTTTTATCTTTGCTTGATTTTTTTTGAAATTCTTTGTGATATTATTCTACAAATGGTAAATGCACACACAATGTGGAACTGTTGGATAAACAACTGAAGTTGCATTCTTGATGTTGTCATGCCTATTAGATATTATGTACATTCCTTCACAAACTCTATAAGTATCCTTTATTTGTCAAAAGAATCACTCCCACGACATATCGTTTTCTGAATCTACTATGGCATGGGCAAGAGATAAAATATGACCTGCAAGCAACAAAATAAAAAAAGAGAGATTTAGTATATGCACACTTATACATGATTTTAGAAATAATATACAAATCCTATACACTACTATACAACAGTATACAAAAAATAATATAGAACTTTGAATATGAAATTACAACATATACAATCATATACTTTACTTTATAAATATTATACAATTCATATACATTATTATATAATAATTATACAGTTAATGTAAAAATTGTACCATCAACATCTTGTGTTGAAGCAATTAGTATGGTACTTTTATATGTTGTCTTCAAAAAGCTTCCATCTACAACCATTATAGGTCTACAATATTCTCATCCTTTGATTGATGCACCAAGCGCAACATAACAATATAGAAAGCGTTGATCTTCTGATTTGTGCACCCTTGTTACTGATCCTGGATTTGTATGTTCAATCATATACAAGTACATTGACAACTTACAATATGATTCAACAGGCTTCCCTCTTATAAGTTCAATTGTCTTTTCTCTTGACCTCCATGATTACATATAAGTCAACTCAACAGAATAATCTTTTTGTATTATTTATGATATCATTAGTCCTATAGATAGTCTTAGGATTTTTCATTTTGTGCATCACCAAACTTGCAATAATGTTTGAATCTGCTTGATTTTGTGTCATGTATAATTTTTTAGCGCATTGCATGAGTGAAAGTTATTGAAACTTCGAACTTTGAATAAATGTGATTTACTTAAACTTGTGGATTTGAACGACCATCTACAATATTCGTCAATACAACCAAGATCATACCTAATAAAAACACAAACAATCAATATACAAAAGTATATAAAAAAAATTACAAAAGTATACAAACAAGTTACATCACCTTATTGAACTTGATCTTTTGACTCTAACTCGAAATTTATTTTGAACAGAGTAGTTCTTCATAACTTTGACAATTGTTATCTTATTTTTATAGATTTGTTGTTTCTCAACTTCCATGTGAAAGCAATCATCAATAATATGATTTACATTCTGCTTCGTTATTTCACCACAATCTTTACTGTCAACCTCAAGCATTTTAGTTGTATCAGCATTGTATATTTCTTGTATACTACCTCTATTTTCTATAGAGATAGTAACAAGTATAGTAATATTGTTGAAGTCTTCTATACAAATTTCTTTCAATGTGACACAAAGTGGATATGAAAAAAAATCTGTATTTTTTCGTTTCAATTCTATATAAGCCCTAGTACTCATGTTATTGTGTATCAATATAGTTAAAATTTATATCTGATCTCCGTGCAGTATAAAGTGGAATCAACACCAATTTGTGTGGAAAATAACGGTGATTAGATCTTCAAAATCACAATCAAAGTTGACAACAACATCAACAATGTAAATAATTTATTCATTATTATTCCCTCACTCACCTGTTGTGTTGAATAAGAATGGTGACACAATCTATCAAAATGGAAGAATTAATAGAGAAATTGATGAAATCAACACAGAGATTTAGTGAATCACCAATGAAATTGAAGAATCTAAAATGAATTACTGGTGAATTTCCGGTAAAATTGAGCTGATTATCAACACAATTTGAAAAAGATCGTCATTTTCTGGATGAAATTGAAGAAAGAATCGTTTATTTAAGGCTCTTTTTCTGGATGAACTGAGCCTTTTTATACCATCTCTTAATTTTGGTTATTTTTTGTGTAAATAAAAAGTGAACTACATTTTTTTTATGTAAATAAATTTTTTTATCCCGTATATATATGAAATTTCTCATTTATTTTATTTGTTGAATTGTCATTATTTTTTATTTTAATCACTATTGTATATCTATTGTCTTTCTTCAAGTCGATATATTTTTTATTCCATGTTGTATTTTCACAGGAAAAACCAATTGACTGACGCAAACAAAAAAAATAAAGGAAAAAGCTTGTGTTTTGTTTCGTCATCGTTCTACTTATATAGGTAAGCTCTAAAGTGAGCCATGGTTGAGTTTAGTCATTGCTCCTTCATTTGCTTCTGCTATGGCTAAGCCGACATCCAAACCGGGATCTGAACCAAAATCTCATTCCCGGAACGTTCTTGAACTTTTCGCCGGCTTAAACCCTTCAATTCCTCAACTTCCTCCCATTCGTTCTTTAGCAATCACCACAAACTCCGATTCCCAAACCCTAGTTTTTGTCGGAACAGTCTCCGGTGACGTTATTTCCCTCTCCCTAAACCTCAACTCCGGTTTATCTCTCTACCTGCGGGTGAACATCATTGGTAAACCCGTGACTTCGATCCACGTTATTAGTCATATCAGAAAACTCATTGTTCTCTCCGACGGTTTTATTTTTTTGCTCGACCTGAATTCACTCGAACCCGTTCGAAAATTGAGTCTGTTGAAGAATGTTAGTGTTGTAAGTAAGAGATTTTTTAGTAGAAATTACAGTTTTAACCCTATCTCAAATGGGATTAAAGGAAGAGAAGATGGCTGTTTTTTCGCAGTTGCAGTGGGGAAGAAGCTGGTGCTTGTTGAGCTGGTTTTGAGTGGTTCTCCTGTAATTTTGAAGGAAGTTCAGGGTGATTTTACAGATGGGATAATGTGTATATCATGGATAGATGAGTCTGTTGTTGTCGGAACTAGGAGTGCTTACTATTTATATTCCTATGCAAGCGGGCAGTGTGGTGTGATATTCTCATTGCCTGATCCGTCCGTGTTCCCAAGGATGAAGTTATTAGCAAAGGAGTGGAGGGTGATGTTAATGGTGGATAATATAGGTGTTATTGTGGATAGTGAAGGGAAGCCTGTGGGTGGTAGTTTAGTTTTCGGCGAAGCTCCAGAGTCCATGGGGGAGATAGGGGCATATGTTGTGGTGGTAAGGAGTGGGCAGTTGGAGCTGTATCACAAAAAATCGGGGAATTATGTTCAGCGAGTTCAATTTGTTGGGGAAGTAGGTAGTCCTTGTGTTGTGGCTGATGAGGAGGATGGAAGAGGAAAGCTTGTTGTTGTAGCAACAGACTCAAAGGTATTATACATTCTTTTCTTTGAGAGGGTGTATCCAGGCTAGCTTGCCCACAAAATTATATTAACTTTTGATAACTTTAACTATAAGAAGTCTGGACTTTGATGCTTTCTGGATTAAGTTTTAATCTTTAAGAACTAATGCACTCAATTGGTTTAGGGGTAATTAGACCTTTGCTTCTGTTGAATTACCCCATGCATAACTTGCTAACAATGTAACTGTTGAATAGAATTGGACTTCCATTCGGGAAGCACTGGTGTAGTGCTCTATGAGGGCCCGCAGGGCTGCAAATGTGCTAATAGACACTTACCTAAGCTAGAGTTTCAAGGTGATCTTTTTGATAGCTTCAACTATTTTGACCTTACTGTTACCATTTCTAAAAACCATGTTGGCCTCATCCTAAAAAGGAAAAAGATAATAACTTCATCTATTTTGCTGAGGTGTTAGATGAAATTATGAAAAAACTTCTTCTTACTCACTGGAAGGCGTCATTTTTTGTTCTTGTAGATGCATGTTCCCATTTCTTTTGATTCTTGTCATTGGGTTGTTCATTATATGTCTTACAAATAGGGCCGACAAATGGTGGATATTTCATTTATTTTGCGATAGAATTTAAGTCTTATGATATCACAATATCTCTAATAGAGCTTAACCTTGTTCGGTTGGATTGAAAGAAGCAATAATTTCATTAGAAGGGTATCTTTGAATAGGAAAACCCTAGAATTGATTGCCCTAAACTTGAGAGAAGCGTCAAGGTGTGAGGATATTTAGTGAGTAGATGGAAGATAAGACATCAGACCTTTTGTTCCAGCAACTTTATCAGCCTTGGCAGGCATATTAGCATTGTTAGGATACGTGGAAGGAGGGAAGTTGTGCTAATCAAACTTGGAAGAGACATCAATTGCTTTGTCGACAAAATTAATGTAATGGAGCCTAGGTTGGTTGATAAAGAGTTCTAGTATGCAAATGCAATCAGAAGCTTTAAATTGTCGAATAAAGAAGTGGTTGGAGGCTCAACATAAAAGGAGAAGTTATTCAATTAAAGGAGGACATGGAACATCCTTAGAATGAGGCACTTGATGAATGCTTAGTTGGCCTTTTACTATTGTAGAATTCCCCACTCTGATCTTATCAGAAGATGGACTACTACTCATGAAAGCAAGCCCATGGTCTAAACACCTATGAGATGGGAGAAGGTAGATTCCTCTAATGTTTCACAGTTTAAGTTACTTTTGAGAAAAGGGATTGGTACCATAAAAGGTTCCCCATTAGTTTCCAATGGTTGTCTAGGAATGACAACGTTGTGGTGCAGGTTCTATCTTAAACTGCAGAAATTTAACTTCCTTACGTTGCCCTGGGTGGCATTTTTACCTGCACTTATCCGCTTCGCAAACTGACCTGCATCCACCCATGAGTGAATTGGTCCCAATGTGATGATCCACTCCCTGAATTGTTTTTGAACTTTAATTGTTAAGAATAAGTGAACTTTAATAAAGTCCTTTTAATATTATTAGTCTAGAAAATCCTTTTAGACAATACCCACCGACTAGCCACTGCAATAAAGTTATTTTAGTGTTTTTGTTGTTTTCTTCCAAAATTACTTATTTGCTCTTATTTATTAAATAGTTTACTTTTATTGAATGAAAAGTGATGCCCCTTACTTCAAATTAAGTTGTACTTTAATTTAACTTTGAGACAAATGATGATTAGGTACACAATTTATGCGAGTATTATCTATTTGGACCTGAAATGATAATGAAATCTTGTCTTAGTTAAGTAAGCTATTCTATCAAGACTATTTTTCTTACTATAAAGCTTAAATCAAAATGATCATGTAAATCTTATGTATCATTTGTGAAATTAGTATAGATGTCGTGAAAAATGGCATTTAGTTGACTTTCAGATTTACTTTGATCTCATTATCTGAAGAGTAGACAGGAGATGTGCTATTTGACATGATTATGCAAACACAAATGTAGGAATGTAATTTCTAACTTGCACCCATACCTGCATCGTAAGGTATTTGAAATAATTTAGTTCGACCTACGCTGCACACACATATGTACATACCCACACTGCCCCACATATGTCTAAACCAGCTTTGCCTCACCTCATTGCCATCCCTTTGGATGTCAGCTTTATCAGGCGCTATTGATACAAAAAATTGGGCAAAGTCTATTTGGATTAGGGTTATGGGCTTGACATTTCATTTTGGTCATTGAAATTTTCAATTTTTAGTGGGGAATATTGTGGAGGCAGGTGGAGAGGAAGAAGATACTCAACTCCAAAATCTCCTAAAATGAGCCTAGATTAGAATTAGAGGAGATGGAGAGACATCCCTAAAAAATGACACTGTGACAAGGGAGATTTCTCTTTACCCTTTAGGTTTGGGTGAATTCTTCGCCAAGAATTATCATTGGAGAAGAGGAGGAGAAGCAAGCAATAGAGCAGTGGATATTGAGAGCCCTAGGAAAGTATGGATGTATCTTAGAGAAAAAAAAGTGAATTATCATGGTAAATTTCCCCCCAAAAAGAAAATGAGGCTTTCAAATAAAAAGCTCCCGGGCACATTATCCTAGGTAAAAGCTTAGGGACCTTTCTAGCCCTGAGCTATACCCTCTTCGGTGGACTTCCTTTATCAGAGACCTAACCTCGTTTTTAACACATTGCAAACCTTTTTCTTTCTTTAGATGACTGATAAAATCTATTTTGAACTTAGGGGAAGTCTTACAATTTGAAAAAATCACATTTCTCTTCAAAAATTTGGTTCGCATGGGGTAGAGAGTGCAAGACTATATGTGTGCAGATGGAGCTTAGCAAAGCTACTCATCTTTGGTTGTGTAAAAGATTCCAGGAGGCTTCAAACATTAAGGTAAATCTTTTAAAGCTTGGAGATGCAGAGTAGGACTACCTATATTCATTGCAATCTAAAAATTTAACAAGTTTGGGAGGTTTCTGTCAATTATTTCAATTAACGAAGAGGAAAGATCTGTGATTATTCCTCTGGAGAACACATTAATGAAGGGTGGACCAATATATTGCAAAAATTGAGGCTTTCATTAATGATACCAAGCAGGTACAAAGATTGAATGTTAATTAGGGGGAACAAGTATAGAAACGGATAAAAGAAAGGGGAGTTACGAGGATGCAATCTATAGATATAGATAATTGGCAAACTATTCATCTCTGTCTTTGAAGAACAACAAGGATGACGCAGACCCACTAAAAAGAAGTCTTGTGGGATGCTTTCCTTCTTGTGACGAGATCCCAATTCGGAATGATCTTCGAAAATGGGCTTGTCAAACTTGGAAAGCCATTTTTTGCTTTTGTTCTTGTGATGAGATCCAACTCGGAATGATCTTCGAAAATGGGTTCATCAAACTTGGAAAGCCATTTTCAACATCCTAATTTTTGATTCAAGTAGGATCTTGTTTTTGTTTGAATTTCAGTCAAGGTGAGATGTTGAAAATGTTCTTAGCGAGAAGATGGATTAGGAATATTCAGTGCATGGAGTTGGATGGGTGGTCCCATACTACAGTAGCCATTTCGATGCAGAAGAAATTTGATTGGTTTTAGGTCAGTATCTTAAGCCTTCCTCTTCAACTATAGTCGAAAGAAGTATTGATAGAGATAGGAGATCGGGGGTGGGGTGGTAAGGGACAAAAGAGGAGACCCAACTTCAAAAGCATTTAAGTTGGCCTCAGATTAGAGTCAGAGGACCTCTGAAAGATATACCGACAGTAGTTGAGGTTGACGATGATGACTTCACCTTCACTTTGTCAGTATGGTTGAAGCTCTTGTGAAGTACAGACCCAACAACGACAAAGCCTTTTGAGTACCAAGAAGCACGACAATAGTTTCTTCGAGGCGAAACAAGCTTGACAGTGACCTCTCAGACCTGTTATCCTTGGATAATGAAAAGCATACGGTGGACAAAGGCGTACAGGAGACTTTTATCACAAAAGGGAAGGACCACATGGCCCTGATTGTAGGGCAAGTGGTTGCCTAATTGAAAAGATGGGGCTTTATCTAATTAAAGAGCACTTGTGCCTTTTGGGCGATCTAAAAAACGACGAATCTGGAGGGAAGGAAGCCCAAGGCCTTCACATTTCAACATCTCTTGAAGCAAAGCCTTTCATCAACACTAATTCTTTGGCAAGCGACCACACTTTCATTGACGTCATGCCTTTCTGTAGAAGAATTGGGAATGATGGAAACCCTTTCTCTTGGAACCTTGGAATGCATTAAAGAGAGAGCGGATTTTCTAGGGAGGGGCAGAACATGATTATGGCTGTTATTGAAGAATAGAGGGGAGGGGAGAATTTTCTTAATTTCGATACAGTGGCTGGGTCTCAAGGGGATGAACAGTTGACGAACTTCAAAGAACCTTTACCTCTCCAAATTAATTATTCCCTCTTGGAGCAAGAATTTGAAGATAAAGCTTCTTTTTGGGTCCAGTCAATTGTCCTAAAACTTAGCTGATTGTTTGTGGCTGCTTTTGATGGTTGTGATAAGGTGGCTTTTGATCTTTTTCTAAGAATTGATCAAAAGGGGTGAAGTAAAACATAATAAAAATACCTATTGCATCTGCCAATGGTAAGAGAAACATCCCAAAAGAGATTAGGAACTGGAATTACAAGTTAAATTTAAAAGAAGGTGAGTGAAGGAATAGAGCCAGCTATCAATGAAGCTGAAAATTTTCAGCTGGAGTGTGGGGAGGTGGGGTAAATAGTGAATGTTAGAGGAGCTTAGTGAGAAGAGTAATACAACAATGGGGCACAAATGTATATGTGCCTAGTAGAGACTAAACTGACAGAAGAGGAAACACTTGTCTTTAGACAAGTATGACAGAATAAGTGGATGGGAGAGTCTCATCCGAATGCAATTGGAAGAAGGCGAGGGATAGTTGTGATGTGGGATAAGAGACATTGGAAAGTGGAAGTCATGGCAACTGCCAAACAAAGCCTAACAATAAAATTTGAAGGCATCAACCAGGTCCTTACTTGGTTCCTTAGTTCAATATATGCTTCTTGTGATACTTTGACTAAAAGAGAGTTGTGGCAAGAGTTGAACATCACTACAATGTGACAAGGTATCCAAATGAAAGATTAGAAGGGCACATAATAACAGGGGCTATGCATGGGTTCACATAATGGATTAATGAGAGGGAGTTCATTGATCCTCCTCAGTTAGGGGTTCTTTCACTTGGAGAAGAGGAGATGGTCATAGCTCAACTTCCAGAATTGATAGATTTTTGTATTCATCTCAATGGGATGAGTCCTTCATTCAAATCAAACAAAATTTGTTGATGCAACTCTAGTAGCTAGTGAATGGTATCGGCTCAAGGCTTAAAGCTGAAACTCTAGGGATCATGCCATGTGTAAGCTTGATATTGAGAAGGCTTATAACCATGTGAACTGAGATTTCCTTATTAACATTTCGAGACAAATGGGGTGTGGAGAGAAATGGTTGAAGTGGATAAGATTCTGCATTTAAATTGTCAGGTTCTCTATTTTGATTAATGGAGAATCTGTTGATTTTTCCCCTTAGAAAGGGGTTGAGGCAGGGTGACCCTCTTTCTCCTTTCCTCTTTATCCTAACTATGGAAGGACTAAACAGTATGTTATGGGTGGCCACTCAAAAGAAATGATATTCTGTGAGGTGAAGGCTGAGCAGGTGTGTTTCATCAGAATTATATTAGTAGTCCTTGAGGCCGTGTCAGGGCTCTATGTGAATTGGAGCGAAAGCAACATGTTTCAAATTAAGAAAGTAGTTAACATCTGGTGTTTAGCTAATATTTTGAGTTGTAAGATAGAAAATATTCTAACTACATCTCTGGCAGGTCACCTGGGCTTTCAGGTGGGAGCTCTTCCTGCAATTTATTTGGGGATGCCTTTGGGGGCTAAAAACTGTACTACAAAAATCTGGAATGAGGTTATGGAAAGGTGTGACAAAAAATTGTCAAGGTGAAATCCCAGTATCTTTCCCTAGGTGAGAGGACTCTCATTAATTCAACTTTAGATGCTCTTCCTACTTACATAATGTCTATCTTTCCATTAGCCAAAGAAGTCAAAACAGAATTGACAGATTGGGAAGAGACTTTCTTTGGTAGGCAACAAAGAGAAGAAAAGCTAATTGAGTTAAATGAGAAGCTATAACCTTGAGCAAGAAACATGGTGGTTTGGGCATAAAGAACTTGAGTTTGCATTATAGAAGTCTGCTACAAAAATGGCATTGGAGGTTCAATAATGAGGACAATGCACTTTGGACGAATTTTATATTCCAGAAATATGGGATGCTGAACTAGTGAACCACAAATGATGTTAATGGTCCCTATGGTAGCAGTGTGTGGAGAACTATTAGAAACCAATGGCAAGACTATCAAAAAATGTGAAAATTATTGTGGGAGATGGAAGAAAAACTGATTTTTGGGCAGACCAATATGATGTATATGTTTCCAGTTTTTTATTCTGTAAGTCTCCAACAACATGACATGACCAACAAAATGTGGAGTCAGCAAGCGTGGAATCTAATTTTTAGAAGAGCTCTTATTGACTGGGAAGTAGAGAATTTCTTCATATTGATTTAGATTTTGGGAACTTTTGGTGGATGCAGTGATTCTACAGACTCAGGTGAATTAAACAGTAAAGGGGCCTTCTTAGTAAAGTCAGTGTATCGTCAGTTGAATCAAAGGTCCTGTAAAGGAAAATTGATCTTGGAAACAAGTCTGGAAAGTAGAGATTCCTATGAAAGTGTTATTCTTTGTCTGGCCGGTGATTAAGAAAGCTTCCCTAACTCAAGATAAGCTACAAGGAAGAGGTCTTCAGATTTGTTCAAGATGTCTTTTATGTGAACAAGAGGGTGAAAGCCATGAACACTTACTCCTACACTGCAGAACAACTATAAATCTGTGGCACATGTTCTTTTGCATTTTGGGAATAACTTGGGTATACTTTATCACTGCTGAACAATTGGAGTATTGGGAATATAGTTGGGGAGGAGGATTAGTGGAAGATCATTCTTGCTTGCATTTGGGGGACAGTGTGGAAATAAAGGAATGATAGACATTTTAAAGGCACTAACAGTTCTATCCAGAAAACTAGGTCGAATTGTCTTAGCGTGTTCCTATTTTGATGTTAACAGAATATGTAGGGGGAAGTAGGAAAGTTTGTACATTGAGTTAGTAATGTATAATTGTACAGGGTTCAGGGAAGGGCTTTAAGCACCCTTTTGATGCTTTGTAAAGTTTCCAACTTAGCACTCTTTTATAGGTGGCTACGTTTTTTCTTAATACAACTGTTACTGGTCTACAAAAAGGTCTTCCACTTGTAGGTTTTCTCGAGAAACTATTTGTTCCGGTGTGGATGGCAGACCTATATTTCTTGGTTTTAATAGCTCTTCTTACAATCGATGTTCCTATCTACTATTATCTAAAAATAATCAAGTTATTAATGACCGGATGAAACCAAGAATGACCCCTCACGTGCGAACTTATATAAGATCCCCTTTAAGATCAAACAATTCTTTAGCTATTGTCATTTATGTGATTGCAAGAAACTAAAGTAAAAATTTAAGTTATTTTGCACAAATCATGTTATTTGTTTATGGTGACGAGACAGAAGAATGAAGTAATCACACTTTGTGCATCTGTTTTTCTGTTATACTGATGATTTTGGAATTTCCTACTAATTTTGGTGAGTCTTGAAGGATAGTTAATATAACATTTACACTAATGTACCTTCATCGGATATATATAATTGTTTCAAATGCCACTTCTAAAATAAGTTTATTATGAAAGTTCTCTATTAACAAGAGTAATGCTTAAATTTCATAGTTAGTTATGTAAAAAATCTGACAAATAAAGTTTTTATAATTGTTGAAATTTGCTTTTAGTTACTGCAGTAGTTTTTAGCAAAATAAATTATTTAGTTTAAGATAAATTTGAATTTTGAATTTTAATTAAGTTGTTGAGATACTTTAGGTTATTTCAAATTTCAAATTTCAAATTATGCAGATTTTTATTTTATGTTGGCTATTTAAAACCTTTCAATGTTTAATAAAATTATTGAAAGCTATTGAAAGCATTTCAATCCATTGAGAGGCTCTTTCAATCTTTTTGCTGCCCCATTCTTCCTTTAAAAAAATAATTAACAGTGGTATCAGAGCCTCATTGATCTTACGGGATCTGTGAGTTCTTCCAAAGAACTACCATATCATTTTCAACCCGTAAGGGCTACCTTTTTAACCCGTCAGGGCTACCTTTTTTAACCCGTAAGGGCTACTTTTAACCCGTAAGGGCTACTTTTTAACCCATTTTAACCCGACAGGGCTATTTTAACTAGTGCTTTTTTTCAACGCATAGGTTTTTTGAACCAATTTTTAATATAAGAATGACAAGTAACAATCTCTCTTTGAATGCTCAACAAATTTTCGCTGGCAAAATTTATCAAATTTGGTCAGGATAATAAGATCTCATTTGGAAACCTATGTTTTATGTGATATTGTGATGGAAGTAAAATTATCACAATAATTCTCTGCAAATCCTATCAATTTTCAAATGAAAGCACTTTCAAACTAGAGAAGATCATTGATGGTGTTTTTTAAACACAAAATCAAAAGAAGAAATTTTGCAAGTTCAAAAACAATCAAAATAATTTAGCATGAACTACCAAAGCAGAAATTGAGGAGGACCAATTTTTAAAATTGCAGTAACTAAAGCAAAGGAGGAGTGTTGAAATTTGCTTTTAGTTACTGCAGTAGTTTTTAGCAAAATAAATTATTTAGTTTAAGATAAATTTGAATTTTGAATTTTAATTAAGTTGTTGAGATATTTTAGGTTATTTCAAATTTCAAATTATGCAGATTTTATTTTATGTTGGCTATTTAAAGCCTTTCAATGTTTCATAAAATTATTAAAAGCTATTGAAAACATTTCACTCCATTGAGAGACTCTTTCAATCTTTTTGCTGCCCCATTCTTCCTTTAAAAAAAAATCAACAATAACCTTTATATAAAATGGGTCAAACCTGTTTATAACCCAATTGTTTTTGACCCTCTTAACATATGGCGCTGGGCGGATTGGGTTATGACCATTTTTACTCAAACTGCCCAAACCAGACCCAACCCAACTTCCCCATTTGCCACTATTACAGTTACAAGCAGACATAGCAAAATTTCCTGATTAGAGTTTTTAGATTTATTGCTTATTGTGTTCTGATGGCAGGTTATGTGTTACCGAAAGGTGCCTTTGGAAGAACAAATAAAAGATCTACTGAGAAAGAAAAACTTTAGAGAAGCAATATCACTGGTTGAGGAGCTTCGAAATGAAGGTGAAATGACAAGGGAGACATTCTCTTTTGTCCATGCTCAAGTGGGATTCCTTCTACTGTTTGACCTACGCTTTGAGGAAGCAGTTGATCATTTCTTGCTTTCAGAAACAATGGAGCCTTCAGAACTTTTTCCATTTATCATGAGAGACCCAAATCGTTGGTCCTTGTCGGTATGTACTGGTGTATCAGTGATTGTCCTGTGCATGCACTTATGTTTCAATGCAGGGATCTCCAACTTTCATGGTGATACATGTGCTGATAAATCTACAACATGATCTTTGAATCATTTATATATGAGTCAAGTTAGTTTCAGTTGGTCCGTCAAGTCATACCAAATACATTTGCTCTTTTTCTAGAATCTTTTCCGGAATTTGATCTCTGAATACCGTTGTTGGGCCCTAAGTCAAGTTCTTGATGCCAAAGAGTGTCAGTCATACAATTTTCCTTACGAAAGGAAGAAAAGAGCATATCGTACTATTTCTATGTGTTCTATTATATGAATCAGTCTACCGTTTCTTTTTTGCGCAGGAAAGGACCAACTAGGTGTGGCCTATTCTTATTCTAGTCTTTTCTTTTCCTTCTATATTGCTGCATTTTTAGTCTTGCTTATGCCACTTCTTTTGTGTGCTACTTTTAACACTTCCCATAAATTGATGGATCTTTCTCCTTAATTATAAAAGGCAAAACCAATGGAATCATTTTTTAACCTACTGCATATGTTGATTAGGGCAATGTTAATATCCTGCTATAAAGGACAATTGAGTACTGAGCTAGTCATGTTGGGTTTGTATGCTAGTATTCCTATCAACTTGGTCTAAGTTGGAATTCCTCCTTTCAGAATCTACTTCTTCTTAAAAGGATTTCCTATATTATGAAATTTATAAGCTAAATTCATTGCACCTGCTTGGACTGAACAAAATTTTGATCAGACATACGAACTCAACAAAGTGATTACTTCAACCCTTATTTTTTATTTTGATAAAACATGTAGAGTCATTTGATAGGAGGAAGAAATCGTATCCGAGATGTGTACAAAAGTAGAAAATCTCACACAAAAGCATGATTCTTTACTGAGAGCACCTAATTTTCTTTACTAATTGGTATCTAATGAGTGTTCCATTTTTTCAGTTTCCTAATCCTATTACTCTTTGGTTTCATTCTTTTCATATGGCCCACATAAGTGCTGAGTGATTCCATATTCTGTTTCTGTCTCTTTTTCCTGGATTTCGGATCTAGTGACATGCTTTAACACAGTCAGGCATCACAATCATTCCAAATATGCTCCAGATTGCGCACCATAATCGACATGCCACCGAACAGTGTAGCATAGCTGAATGACATCCTCTCTGGCGCACTTACACATGAAGCATGAAATGATATAGACATTTCTTTATCTTTTCTTGTTGTCCTTTGTAATAATTGCCTTGCTATCAACCATGCAATAGACTGATGTTTGGTCTTTTTCTCCATATTCAAGTAATGCTGATCTTACTATCAATATGCCATCGACTTGTATTATTTCGTCCATAATCGAGATTATTTGAAAAACCTGTGAACCTGTTCTCCCTTCTTGTTCCTCAAGTATCTGAGCAATATCTTCCCTCTGTTAGCAGGGCATGCATAACATAGTGGGACATGTCCGCAGCATGTCTGATTCCAGAAGCGAACTGTGGCCATTTCTCTTTATGTCTATTTTTTTGATGAAGCGGTTGTATTGGAAGGCATCAACGAGATGCAAGTTAGTTTCAAAGAAAATAGGTGATAACTCCGGAATTGCAGAAAAAACAATTGAGATCTGGGAGTTAAAACCTATAGCAAAAATTCAAAGTTGTTAAGTTAATGACAGGGAGTTAATGAGGTCTACAAGGGAAATTGCATCATTTACAGGGGAATAGTTGCTCCAGCTATAAAGATTCACTAGACTTTTAGATTTCAAAGAGCAGTTAGGAGTTGAAGTCCCTTCAAAACATCTGCTGTTTCTCTCTATCCATATACTCCAAGATATACAAGCTGGTATCATTTGCCAGATTCTCTTGATGGATCTATCCACTTTCCATAAGCTCCAACTTTCAACTGCTGCTTTCAGGGTAGATGGTGTTGACCAGCTGATGCCAAAAACTGCAAGATACATGGACCAAATGGCTGCTGCCACAGCGCAGTGCAAAAACAAATGGTTCACTGTCTCTTCTTTAAGATGGCACATGAAACATCTGTTTGCTATCTGGAAGCCCTTCTTGAAATTGTCATGAGTGAGGGTGCTATTTATGTCTAAATTTGCAATAGAAGTTTTCCCTGGCTTTCAACAGCCACAGTTAATTATTTCAACTATTAGTTTGGATTAGTTATGTATGACAGTTGACCTGTTAAATCTTAAAACTTGAGATCCCCTATTAATAGAAATTTCTCCATCTGAGCGAACTCTAAGTAATTCAGTTAAAATATGATCCTCAAGCAGAGTCACATATATTGGTCCTTTGGTGTCTCTCACTTGACGTGTGATTCTTGTGCGGGTATTCTCCTCTAGGAAAGTTGTTTTATGTAAATTTTTCTTTAATCTCACTGGAATTGTATTCTCAGGTTCCGAGGAATAGGTATTGGGGCTTGCATCCTCCTCCATCACTTCTTGAAAAAGTTGTGGACGATGGCTTAACTGGCATTCAAAGAGCTATTTTCCTTAAGAAAGCAGGTATTGAGACTGCAGTTGATGACGACTTTCTTCAGAATCCACCAAGCAGAGCTGATTTATTGGAGTCTGCAATTGAAAATATGACCAGGTTTTAATTGATAAGGAGTATTATTTATTCTCAGGATTTTTTGAAACTTATTTATTCTCAGGATTTTTCGAGAGTGATTCTTTTTCTTTTAGAATAATGGGTGACCAATCCAACTTGCATGCACATAAATCCTGAGAATAATTATAACACTTAAATACCCGGCTTTGCTTTGCATAGTGTGGAGAATTATTGCGCACTTGTATTGCGGGTATAAGAGGACAGAGAGAAGCGGATCTGAAGTCCTCAATATTCATAAGACTTAAGAACACTATAATTAACATTGACAGAGCAGTAAATTCATCGAGGGACATCATAGTTACATACTCCATTCGTTTCAATTTGTTTGTCTTACTTTCTGTTTTAGTCCATTTAAAAAAGAATTTGTCTTTTCCTTTTTGACAATTCTTTAATTCTAACTTTCCACTTGATATGTTTAAGACACAAGATTAAAGGACATTTTTAGTAACTTCTACACATTTTTAGTTTAAGACCACAAGATTCAAAAGTCTTACTCTTTCTATTTCAAAGGGAATGACCTCCTTTCATTTTTAGTCTATTTAAAAAAGAATGACCCTTTCCTTATTTGGCAACATTTTGATTTCAGCTTTCCAAGTGGCATGTTTAAGGCCATATGATTAAAGGACATTTTGGTACATTTGATATAACTTTAATTTGGCACGGGCCAAATATGTGTTTCTGCTTTTGTGTCTATTTATATGGCACAGATAGAATTATAGAGTCAATCAAATTTTAATATATATGTATTTTAGATATTTTAATTTTTAAATAATTTATGCTACTTCCTTTGACCCAATTAATGTGACACTGATGGATTTTGAGTCAATTAATTATGTCTTTTAATTTCTTAAGTTGTTAATTATGTTACTTCCTCTATCTCAATTTATGTAGCACTCATGAAACTTTGAATGTCAACTGAATTTTTACATGCTTTCTAAATATTTTAAGTTGTAAATAATGCAATTTATAGGATCTTTTATGGAATAGTAATATATTTACTTCCTCTTTTCCAATTTATGTGGCTCTAATCAAAATTTTTATATGCCTTTTAAATATTTTAAGTTTTAAATATTGTGATTTATAGTATGTTTTACGTAATTTTCATATAATATATATTACTCCATTTGTTCCAATTTATGTGGCATGGATGGAATTTCAAGATTCAACCAAATTTTTTATATGTTTTTAAATATTTCAAGTTAATAGTTATTTGGTTATGGTGCTTTTTCTGTCATTTCTAAATAATCTCACTCTCTCTTCCATTTTATGTGGCATTGATAGAATTTCAAGAGTCAACTGATTTTTTTGTCTTTAAAAATATTTTAAGTCATTAATTATCGTGATTTATATTTTTTCTTTGCAATTTTTAAATATATAAAAACTAAAAAATAAGACGAGCAAATTAACATGAAGGAATTATAAAAAATTATTGGATTATCCTCGAGTGTCAAAGTAGGCATGTTGACCTGAAGCCTGCTCTGGCACTTAGAAACTCCCTCTTATTTATAAGTAGAAAACTCAATGCCAAGTTAAAACCAAACAATCACATTGAAATGGAGAGAATATATCAATGGATGTTGAGAGCTATATCATAGGACTTGATTTGCCTTGATGAACTCCTGCCAGTTGGATAATGTATATTTATTGTTGATCTATACGCTCATACTTCCTTTGTCCCAAAAAAAATGGAGAAGTTGGGTTGTAAGGTCAAAACATTCAATTTTCTCATGAATATGGAGATAGCTCAAGATTAATGAGGATGATATTTAGATAAAAAGATCTATAAATCACAATATTACTATTAAAATATATTTTGGAACATGTAAAAACATCATGTTCAAAGAAAAAACCTGTATAACTTTCATAGAAATTAGGGCAGGGGCAATTTAGGAAGTAACTTGTTGAGTTTTGAGCATGCATATATCAAATTCTTACCTCAGCTCAGTTGATTTGAAAATATGTCTAGTGCAACTATTGTGAGAATGTAGTGGAAGACATTTAAGCTTTATAGATAGAACAACTTTAGCTCTGTTTAATTTATGTAGGAATCGTTCTGTTCAGATATAAAACCACATAGAAGTTCTCAAGTATATGTATCATCAGTTGAGAGAGACTTTTCTTTTAAAACCCATTAAGCAAAAACCATAAATTGAGAGGGACTTGGTTTTAGGTTTATGGGGTTGAGATGAATACTGCAGAGGATATATGACAGAGAGTGTTAGAATAGGAATAGATATATACAATCCTACTTAGAAGAGGAATAGGAATAGAAATAGTAAATAGTATCCTATTTGGTGAAGGATTGTATTGTAGCATCTACAAATAGGGTCTCTCTGTAATAATGTGATAAACAATTCAATAATATTCTTCTCTTGTATTTCTTACATGGTATCAGAGCTTCTATGATCTTGGTAGAAAATCAAAAAGCTTTTGTTGCCAACGGGTGACTATGACCCATATATGCCGCCTGTTTGGCCAAATGATTATGTCAACAAAATTTGGGTCACTGTGTATCTTTCTAGTGACTATTTTCTCATATCTAATTTACGTAGCACCATGCATCTTTTCGGTGGCTACAACAACAACAACAACATACCAAGTGGAATCCCACAAGTGGGGTCTGGGTAGGGTAAAATGTACGCAGATCTTACCACTACCTCACAGAGGTAGAGAGGCTGTTTTCGGAAAACCCTCATTTAAAAGAATCGAACCCCATAAGCAGATGGTACTAGATATGGAATAAAAGGGAAAAGAAGGAACAAAAAGGAGAAAGGAAAAAAATAAATGATAGTATGTAAATACGATAAAGTTAAACAAATATAAGACGAATAATGACATCGTAAGATGGAGAGACATAACTTCTCCTACTAAACTACTATATCCCAAGTCCATAACTTCTCAAATCTGATTTGCGTAGGGTTGTGCCATTAGTCCGACCTTACCCATACAATTCTTTCTTTGTAGGGTCGTGCCATCATTCTGACCCTACCCATATAATTTTGTTTCTCAGATTGTGACCACTTTCAACCATCAAATCTGGTAATCCGGCGTATGAGCATGTTTCGACCAATTTTAGAGTGACTTTCTTGTTTAAGATCTACTCATTTCTTAATTTCGAGACGATCCATATATTTTATATCAAATTTGGAGCACTTTCCAGCGACCAAAGCATTGTTTTTGACAGATCATGTCCGCATTTTTCTATCTATGGTTGTCGTCCTCCATTGGCCTTCTAATTAATTGGACATTAAGAGCATTTTTCTACACGATGGACTCGAGGAAGTCACTCTATGATCTAAAATAAAGCAATTATCTAATTTTGTTGCGGGGGG
>JBCEWC010007961.1:0-20658 GCA_038996855.1 Solanum aculeatissimum | reverse complement strand
TATCGCAGAATCCGAAAAGCAGCTTCTAAGTGAGATGATCTCGGCTTGTCCATATAAAAATCGGCTGATCACTCCCTTCTATGTTGTAAGTGTAAGCAATGTCTGGGCGATAATTAGTCAGGTAGAAAAGAGTCCCAATGTGATTGAGAAATTCCATCTTAGGGAAACACACTACTCGTATCAAGGCTACCTTTCTACTGCTTTTATGGCAATGCCCTTTCTCTCCAATTATCGAAGTAGCTCGCCTAAAAGGAGAGGAACGAAGACTTGTTCTGCTTCGATAGAGGCACTGTAATCGTAAGTGGAATAACAATCATTCGGTCGATTGCTCTTATCCTTCCTTCGCTGACACCCATAATTTTCGAATTCGCAGTATGGTTGAACCCGGGACCGGATCCACAGGCGTTGGAACTACTCTCTCCCCTTTAGCGCCGGCAGAAGTAGGTAATCGGGTCTCCTAAGAACTCTTGTCTCTCATTTTTTTCTCCAATTTCTTTTGAAATTCTCTCCAGATCTCCCTCTTTCACTTACATCTCACGCATAATTTTCTCTAAAAATTTTGCATCAACAATGATATAAGCGACGTATACAAGTTTTGGTGAGTGAAATCGAAGAACTTCTTGTGCAATTTCATTCATAGATTCAAAAATTTGAAATTTTGAAGCTTCATCTGTTTGTATAGTTTATTGATTTAGTAGGAGTAACTTTTCGAAGTTTCAATTGACTTTGATGTTTCTAGAAAGTGAAGGTCGGATGGAAATTATGTTTTTCTGTTAAACAAGCAAATGATTAGCAATCTTCGTTGTCCGGATCTAATTCAATTTGCAGTTTATATATTTAGTAGCAGGCTATTGATGTTTCTCTGTGGAAATTGTGTTTATTTATGAACGAGCGAATTATTGGCTAAAATTAGCAATCTTCTATGCCGTTCAGATCTAATTTATTTTTCAGCTTATTGATTTATTTTGTGACAATTTATTATTTTAATTCATTACTAATTCGAATTTAATTCAGTCTATAGATTATAGACTATACAGTTTATATAGCTATTTGTTACCTTTATGCTTAGTTCTTTTCTAATTCAACTTTTACATGCCTTTTTGCAGCAAAAATCAAAATATGATTGCTCTAGTTGTACTGCTTTACTTCAATGGTAGATGAAATTATAGTAACAAATATATTAACTACTTAGCAGATGGTGTGTTGATAAATACTGAATCAACATTTTCTAGTCTCGTTTCTCTGATTGTTGCTCAATTGTCAATAGACACATCTATAAGTAAAGTTGAAATTAAATACAAGATTGATGAAATGTCTCCTCCAATTCAAATTCATAATGATATGGGGATAAAAGTGTATATTGAAAACCAAAAAGGGACACAGAGATATGACAAAGTACCCTTTATGTGTCACAACAACTGAATCAGTCAACTTGGAGAGTAGTTCCACTATGATTCCACTTTTATGTTCAGACACTTCAGAAGATACGAGAGTTATACACAACTCATACTTTTCTAATACATTTAGTGGTATTGATGATGTCATGGGGTTAATTGACTTTGGATCATCTGAAGAAGTTGATGAGCTAGAAGAACTACAACCAGGCATAATTACTAACCCCCAATCAATCTATATTTCAGAAAGATCAAGTCTACAAGAATAAATATGTTCTTACCAGTGCCCTGAAAAGACATTCTGTTCTTAAACACTTTCAATTCAAGACATTGAGATCAAGCTCAACGAGGTAACATTTTAATTCAACTTGGTTCATATTAGTAATTGTATATTAATAACCTTTTTTCAATAGCTATTCAATACAATGCCTCGGAGAAATTTATAATTAGAGTTTGCGAGCTTCAAGCTTGAATAAATCTCAAATTTTCAAGATTAGAGATTTTCAAAGCGAACACACATGTTTGTTACTGAATAATTCATTATCAGTAAGACAAGCGACCAAGACAGTTGTTGGGAGTATAATTATAGGAAAATGCGTTGAACCAGATGCTATTTACACACCAAAAGATATACAAAATGACATGTTAGAGGAATATGGTGTGCAACTTGCATATATGCAAGCTTGGAGAGTTAAGAAAATAACTTTTAAATTAGTCTGAGGTGATCCGACTTAATCATATGCAAAATCGCCAAATTACTTTTACATGCTAGAGGAAACTTATCCTGATTCTCA
Organism: Solanum aculeatissimum; assembly: GCA_038996855.1. Taxonomy (NCBI): domain Eukaryota; kingdom Viridiplantae; phylum Streptophyta; class Magnoliopsida; order Solanales; family Solanaceae; genus Solanum; species Solanum aculeatissimum. The sequence continues at coordinate 18,470 of JBCEWC010007961.1, read as the reverse complement.
TACAAGATTGTATAAATCAGAGGATGACCATTTCCTATATGCATTTATAGCTTTGTTTGCATCTATAAAAGGATAGGAGTATTGTAGACCAATTGTTGTCGTTGATGGAACTTTTCTAAAAGGAGCATACAAAGGGATAATGTTGACAGCTAATACCTTAGATGCAACAGGTGAGACTTTCTGAATACAATATTTTACCTCCTATATTTCAGAAATGAAATTTTGACTTGTATTAAAAGTCTGCATTATGTATTAAACTTGTATTACATTTATAACAAAATTGTATTAAAATTGAATTAAAAAATTACACCTGAAGCAGGGAGCACACTACCACTTGCTTATGCCATTGTTGATTCAAAGAACGGTGCATCTCGGAGGTGATCAATGTTTAAACATAATGCAAAGATTAAACATCATGGTCGATGTTGCATCTGCTTTGAAATATCTCCATCATGGCTATTCTGTACCTGTTATCCACTGTGATTTGAAGTATAGCAACGTTTTACTTGACAACGACATGGTCGCACACCTATCTCACTTTGGCATAGCAAAACTTTTAACTAAGGAAGAATCTATTGCTAACACTACAACATTTGGCACAATCGATTACATTGCTCCAGGTGAATAGTTTATTTAACTTGTACAATGTTATGGATTAGTGCATTTTAAGTTTATTTGCTAACATATTTTAGTTTTATTTTTTAGAGAATGGTTTGGAAGGACTTATATCTAAGAGGTTTGATGTTTATAGTTATGTCATCATGTTGCTGGAAACTTTTACAAAGAAGAAACCTAATGATGAAATGTTCTCGGGAGATCTGAATTTGAGAAATTGGGTGCATAATTCTCTTCCTGATGAGTTGGATCAAATCATAGATGTTGACTTACTAACTCTAGATGAACATAACTTAAGTTAAAAGTTGCAATGTGTATCATCCGTCATGGAATTAGCCATGCAGTGCACAACTAATATTCTAATTCAAAGGATGAACATCACCAATGTTGTCGAAGCACTGAAAAAGATCAAACAAAAGCTTTCTTCCTATTACTGAATGGCCTAACGACATGACATCAGGTACTTTCCATATTATTTTTGTGAGAAAAGGTTATAAAGTTCAGTAGCATTAACCATGAATAGCTATTCCTCAAATGTTATTGCAGGAAATTGTGTGGCTATTTGAAGTTCATTTACTTCATACTTCAACAAGTTACTACAATTTTGAAGAATATTATTATAAAAAGCCTTTGATAGCTTGTGTATGCTATGTTCGTTTGCTTGATGCTTCATATTCTTTTTAGAAATTTAAACTCTATCCTCCAATTATGTGCATAAGCATAGCTAAATCATTTTTCCTTTTACTCGTTCTTTACCGATCTAATATGTCACTCCATGGCATGTCATACTCTGCACCTCTCATGTAGCAATAGGGAAAGCCTTTCCATTAGCTTACATTTCTTATTAAGTTTTCAATTTAAAATATAATTGAACATTACATGTAAGTTATTTAAAGAAAAAAGACCAAATATATAGATAGACAAATAACTTGTACAGATTTTGTGTCACGTTAACAGTGGCTGGATATAGAGCTTGAGTTTGAAGAAAGTGTGTACATGTCATATGGGCAAAAATTTTGACACACACCAAGAAGCTAAATTCATAGAATTGATAGGTATCTAAATACTCTAGAAGGGGTAACAAATATATATATATGAACTTCGTAAAAATACCTTATTTTTCATTAGCATGAAGAGTTCATCCTCAATATATTTTAACCACGGAGTTTTAACAACTATTTTCCATCTCAATATTCTTGGAATGTCGTCAGAAACTCGAATAGATATATCTTTGCCAACATTTTAACAACACTCATAAATCCAAACTTGAAAGGCGATAGACAATCCACTCAATCTATAGTATTCACTAGTCGAGGTAAGTTTGTCCCTCACATCATCAAACAACTTGTGGAATATATCTAAACCCCATGTATATGAATTGAATTTTTCACTTTCCACAAGGTAGAAATCTCGATGGCTAATTGTTTGTGCACTGTTCTCATATGAGAACAAAACCTTATGGATAAAGAATAAAATAGCCAACGAAACAACAAAATCATCATCTAAAATTTTTTTAGCAAAAAACACCTCATGTAGATGATTCTTTTGTACGGTAATTTGGTCCAAAAAATAATTGGCCAATAACGAACATCTAGAATCTGGAACATCAATACAACTATCATCACCGACACACTTTAACCCAGTAATTATATCAAATTTCCTGAGATCAAAAAATAACCTCTTATCATTAATTTTCACACCAAAAATATCATTTAGAGTGTGTTTTAACTCCTTGCTGACAACACAATGGATGAGTTGGAGTTGTGTGGTCAATTTTGGAAGGTCAAGAAAGTGACCAAAATAAGTATTCCTAAACAGTGTAAGTTATTTTTCGGATAAACAAACATTAATTTGGTCTATGGCATCAACTTTAGTGTATGTCGACCATCTACTTCTAGCATACACGATATTCGTATATTTCCAAAATTTATGATCCTGCATATGAATAGTTTTATTTATCAATTAGCAACACCATTCAGCACATAAAGTCAAACACAATAATAAAGCTAAGAGAAATACATACCGAATATTTACTTTCCGGTAGAATGACATTTTTAGATAATCAATTTCTTTTTGTTGCAACAACATCACCTATAGTTTTACCTTTATTTTGAAATTGAGGTGGAAAATCTTCAAAGCCATCATCACAGTCAACAACCCTAGCCCTCTTAGAAGTACCTGCAACCTCATCTCTTTTACTTTTCATTTTTTGCCCCTTTTTTTTTCACATGCACTGTATTTTCATTCTCAGAATAAATTTCTGCAATAGGCTGCGAAATTTCTAGACTAAAACTAGGATCGACGGTTAATTCCTCATTACCGGTCAACTGAATAGTCCAATTTTGTGGACTCTTTCTAGGAGTTTTTTGTTTACTTTCCATTAGAGATGAAGCAAAGATGAGGGAGGTGACCAAAGAAAACCCTAAAAATGTAGTGACGAAAAAGATGACCAAAGGAATACAGAGACTTTTATTCTTTTTTCTAATTTATACTACTCATAGATAAACAGAGATGAAGCAGAGATGAAGCACCGATGAAGCAGAGACAAAACCTAAAATGTATCGATGAAGATGGATCCTCTTTTTCTTTTCAACCCGTATTTGATTGCATATTCTGTGTATTTCCCTTATTTTATTAAAATAATGCTACCATTTTCTACAATTAATTACCTAAGTGAATGTCTTTTAATTAATATTTATCAAAATTAAATATATTTTTATTTTATTATCATTTATAGCAAATGGTAGCATTATTTTAATAAAATAAGGGAAATACACAGAACATATAATCAAATACGGGTTGAAAAGAAAAAGAGGATTCGTCTTCATCGATACATTTTAGGTTTTGTCTTTACTTCATCTCTGCTTATCTCTATGAGTAGTATAAATTGAAAAAAAAAATCTCTGTATTCCTCTAGTCATCTTTTTTGTCACTACATTTTTAGGGTTTGCTTTGGTCACCTCCCTCATCTTTACTTCATCTCTAATGGAAAGTAAACAAAAAACTCCTAGATGGAGTTCACGAAATTTGGCTATTCAGTCGGCCGGCAGTGAGGAATTAAATGTCAGTCCTAGTTTTAGTCTAGAAATTTTGCAGCCTGTTGCAGAAGTTGATTCTGAGAATGAAAATACAGTGCATGTGAAGAAGAAGGGGCAAAAAATGAAAAGTAAAAAAGGTGAGGTTGCAGGTACTTCTAAGAGGGCTAGGGTTGTTGACTGTGATGATGACTTTGAAGATTTTTCACCTCAATTTCAAAATAAAGGTAAAACTACAGGTAATGTTGTTGCAACAAAAAGAAATTGATTATCTAAAAATGTCATTCTATCGAAAAGTAAATATTTGGTATGTATTTCTCTTAGCTTTATTATTGTGTTTGACTTTATGTGTTGAATGGTGTTGCTAATTGATAAATAAAACTATTCATATGCAGAATCGTAAACTGTGAAAACATTCGGATATTGTGTATGCTAGAAGTAGATAGTCGGCATACACTAACGTTGATGCTATAGACCACAACTCATATTGTTTAGGAATACTATTTTAGTCACTTTCTTGACCTTCCAAAAGTGACCACACAACTCCAACTCATCCATTGCATTGTCAACAAGGAGTTAAAACACACTACGAATGATGTTTTTGGTGTGAAAATTAATAATAAGAGGTTGTTTTTTGGTCTCAGGGAATTTGATATAATTATTGGGTTAAAGTGTGTCGGTGAGGTAGTTGTATTGATGTTCCATATTCTAGATGTTCGTTATTGAACAATTATTTTTCGGACCAAATTAGTATACAGAAGAATCATCTACGTGAGGTGTTTTTTGCTAAAAAAAATTCGATGATGATTCTGCTGTTTCGTTGGCTATTTTATTCTTTATCGATGAGGTTTTATTCTCATATGTGAACAGTGCACAAACCATTAGCCATCGAGATTTCTACCTTGTGGATAGTGGAAAATTCAATTCATATACATGCGGTTTAGATATATTCCACAAGTTGCTTGATGATCTGAGGCACAAACTTACCTTGACTAATCAATACTATAGATTGGGTGGATTGTCTATTGCCCTTCAAGTTTGGATTTATGAGTGTTGTTCAAATGTTGGCAAAGATATAGTTATTCAAGTTTCTGAAGACATTCCAACAATATTAAGGTGGAAAATAGTTGTTGAAACTCCGTGGTTAAAACATATTGAGGATGGACTCTTCATGCTAATGAAAAATAAGGTATTTTTACGAAGTTCATATATATATATTTGCTGCCCCTTCTAGTGTATTTAGATACCTATTAATTCTATGAATTTAGCTTCTTGGTGTATGTTAAAAATTTCGTCCATATGACATCTACACATTTTCTTCAAACTCAAGCTCCATATCCAGTCACTGTTAGTGTGACACAAAATTTGTACAAGCTTTTGTCTATCTATATATTTGATCTTTTTTCTTTAAATAACTTACATGTCATGTTCAGTTGTATTTTAAATTGGAAGCTTAATAATAAATGTAAGCTAATGAAAAGGCTCTCTCTTTTGCTACATGAGAGGTGCAGAGTATGACATGCCATGGAGTGGCATATTAGATCGGTAAAGAATGAGTAAAAGGAAAAACGATTTAGCTATGCTTATGCACATAATTGGAGGATAGAGTTTAAATTTCTAAAACGAATATGAAGCATCAAGCAAAAGAACATAGCATACACAAGCTATCAAAGGCTTTTTATTACAGTATTCTCCAAAATTGTAGTAACTTGTTGAAGTATGAAGTAAATGAACTTTCAATAGCCACATAATTCCCTGCAATAACATTTGAGGAATAGTTATTCATGGTTAATGCTACTGAACTTTATAACCTTTTTCTCACAAAAAGGATATGGAAAGTACCTGATGTCATGTCATTAGGCTATTCAATAACAGGAAGAAAGCTTCTGTTTGATTTTTTCAGTGCTTCGACAATATTGGTGATGTTAATCCTTTCAACTAGAATATTAGTTGTGCATTGCATGGCTAATTCCATGATGGATGATACACATTGCAGCTTTTGACTTAAGTTTTGTTCATCTAGAGTTAGTAAGTCAACATCTATGATTTGATCCATCTTATCATAAAGAGAATTATGCACCTAGTTTCTCAAATTCGGATCTCCCGAGAATATTTCATCATTAGATTTCTTCTTTGTAAAAATTTCAGCAACATGATGCAATAAATATAAACATCAAACCTCTTAGATATAAGTTCTTCCAAACCATACTCTAGAAAATAAAACTAAAATATGTCAACAAATAAACTTAAAATGCATTAATCCATAACATTGTACAAGTTAAATAAACTATTCACCTTGAGAAATATAACCGATTGTGCCAAATGTTGTAGTGTGAGCAATAGATTCTTCCTTAGTTAAAAGTTTTTCTATGTCAAAGTCAGACAGGTGTCCGACAATGTCGTTGTCAAGTAAAACGTTGTTAGGCTTCAAATCACAGTGGATAACAGGTACAGAATAACCATGATGAAGATATTTCAAAGCAGATGCAACATTGATCATGATGTTTAATCTTTGCATTATGTTTAAACAATAATCTCGAGAATATAACAATCTATATAAGCTTTCATTTGACATGTACTCAAGTATCAATGCTTTAAAATCTAAACTACAACAGTTGTTAATAATCTTTGTGAGATTTCTGTGACGAAGGTTCCACAAGATTTCACATTCTCTAGCAAAAGTTTGAAATGTACCTTCCATATGCATATTGAAGACTTTGACAGCTACAATCATTCCATATGTCAATGTCCCTTTGTTATTCCATTTCTAAACAAGTCATCTCATGAATTCTAGAATGTGCAAAACTGTAAGAACTTTAGCATGTCTTGTTTTTGAATTGACAGATTCTGCAATATTGGATGTCCTCATCCAAGTCCTATTTACTTGAGCATGGACACCCGATAATTTGCTATATCCAATATCTAGCAAGTAGTCTTTAATTTTCTTGTCTATTTTTTCAACTATTGACATATGTTGGTTGAATTCTACCATAGTGTATGCTTTTGCCATAGAGTAGAACAACTCAGTTACCCTTTGCTGACTCTTTCTGAAGTTCTTCATTATGTTTTGCAACAAGTGCCATATACACGCAAAATGAGGTACATCATCATACACTATTGAAGTTGCCTTGATAATGCTTGCATGCCTATCGAAAACAACACACATCTCTGATTTTTGACCAAATAAATCGCTGAATTGTTCAAAAAATCACCTCCTAGATGCATCATTCTCTGAATCAACAATGGCATAAGCAAGTGGTAGTATGCTCCCTGTATCAGGTGTAATTTTTTAATTCAATTTTAATATAGTTTTGTTATAGGTGTAATACAAGTTTAATACATAATGCAGACTTTTAATACAAGACAAAATTTCATTTATAAAATATAGGAGGTATAATATTGTATTCAGAAAGTCTCACCTACTGCATCTAAGGTATTAGCTGTCAACATTGTCCCTTTGTATGCTCCTTTTAGAAAAGTTCCATCAACGACAGTAATTGGTCTACAATACTCCCATCCTTTTATAGATGTAAACAAAGCTACAAATGCATATAGAGAATGGTCATGTTCTGATTTATGCAATCTTATATGAGAACCAGGGTAAGTTTCCTCTAGCATGTAAAAGTAACTTGACAATTTTGCATATGATTGAGCCGAATCACCTCAGACTAATTTAAGAGTTGTTTCCTTAGCTCTCCAAACTTACATATATGTAAGTTTCACACCATATTCCTCTAACATGTCATTTTGTATATCTTTTGGTGTGTAAATAGCATCTAGTTCAATACATTTTTCTACAATTATACTCCCAACAACTGTCTTGGTTGCTTGTCTTTCTGATAATAAATTATTTAGTAACAAACATGTGTGTTCATTTTGAAAATCTCTAATCTTGAAAATTTGAGATTTATTCAAGCTTGAAGCTCGCAAACTTCAATTACAATTTTTTCTGAGGCATTGTATCGAATAGTTGTTGAAAAAAGGTTATTAATATACAATTACTAATTTAAACTAAGTTGAATTAAAATGTTACCTTGTTGAGCTTGATCTCAATGTCTTGAATTGAAAGTGTTTAAGAACATAATGTCTTTTCAGTGTACTGGTAAGAACATATTTATTCTTGTAGACTTGATCTTTCTGAAATATAGATTGATTGGGGGTTAGTAATAATGCCTGCTTGTAGTTCTTCTAGCTCATCAGCTTCTTCAGATGATCCAAAGCCAATTCACCCTATGACATCATCAATACCACTAAATGTATTAGAAAAGTATGAATTGTGTATAACTCTCGTATCTTCTGAATTGTCTGAACATAAAAGTGAAATCATAGTGGAACTACTCTCCAAGTTGACTGATTCAGTTGTTGTGACACATAAAGGGTACTTTGTCATATCTCTGTGTCCCCTTTTGGTTTCAATATACACTTTTACCCCCATATCATTATGAATTTGAATTGGAGGAGACCTTTCATCAATCTTGTATCTAATTTCAACTTTACTTATAGATGTGTCTATTGACAATTGAGCAGCAATCAGAGAAACGAGACTAGAAAACGTTGATTCAGTATTTATCAACACACCATCTGCTAAGTAGTTAATATATTTGTTACTATAATTCCATCTACCATTGAAGTAAAGCAGTACAACTAGAGCAATCATATTTTGATTTTTGCTGCAAAAAGGCATAGAAAAGTTGAATTAGAAAAGAACTAAGCATAAAGGTAAAAAATAGCTATATAAACTGTATAGTCTATAATCTATAGACTGAATTAAATTCGAATTAGTAATGAATTAAAATAATGAATTGTCACAAAATAAATCAATAAGCTAAAAAATAAATTAGATCTGAACGACATAGAAGATTGCTAATTTTAGCCAATAACTCGCTCGTTCATAGATAAACACAATTTCCACAGAGAAACATCAATAGTCTGCTACTAAATATATAAACTGCAAATTGAATTAGATCCGGACAACGAAGATTGCTAATCATTTGCTCGTTCAACAGAAAAACACAATTTCCACCCGACCTTCACTTTCTAGAAACATCAAAGTCAATTGAACCTTCAAAAAGTTACTCCTACTAAATCAATAAACTGTACAAACAGATGAAGCTTCAAGATTTTAAATTTTTGAATCTATGAAAGAAATTGCACAAGAAGTTCTTCGATTTCACTCACCAAAACTTATATATGTCGCTTATATCATCGTTGATGTAAATATTTTAGAGAAAATTGTGCGTGAGATGTAAGTGAAAGAGGGAGATCTGGAGAGAATTTCAAAAGAAATTGAAGAAAAAATTGAGGGGCGATGTGTGAAAAGCGTAAATTGAGGGCTGCTGAGAAGCTATATAAGGGATTTAATTTAATTGAATCAATTTTTTAAATATGAATAAAAATATAATGTTGCTATAAGTGGTAAATATTTTTTAAAAATGGAACAGTTATGTGATTTCCCCTTTTTATGGTACATAATGTACACATATTTGGGGCACTACAAATTTTGAATTTTGTGAATTAAATAAAACAGAATTTTCATAAATAGCCTAAGCTTGAAATTTAATATGGTCAAATGCTATATTAATATGGTCAAAACAGTTATATTTTACATAACTACACGGCATAACTTCGGCTATGTGTCCTGGATGGGAGGAGAGAGGCAAATGAGATAGAAAGAGGGAGGGGAGAGACTAATTGTATATGTATATATTTTTCAAATTGTATGTGTATATCTATCAAATAATTGTATATGTGTAACTAATATACATATGTATTTGTATATCTGGCAAGCGAGATTGGGAGAGGGAGGACAGAGGCGAGCGAGATCGAAAGAGGTGAGTAAGAGAGGGCAGAGAGTGGAGAGAGGCGAATTGTATATGTATATTTGTCGAATTAACTATGTATATCTGTCAAAATAATTGTATATATACAGTTGGTATACATATGTAATTGTATATCTGGCAAGAAATTGTAGAGAGAGAGGAGAGAGGCGAGAGAGAGGGAGAGAGGTGAGAGAAAATAGCAACAAAACCCTAACTATAGCTATAAATTATAATTTTTTCAAGTTATAGTGTTATAATATAATGTAAATACATATTTGTCTAGTTACGTAATTTTCCTAAATAAAATATATAGAACAGATTTAATTTTTGTATGAATTTCTACTATTTATTTTTAATGCATTAAAAGGTGATGATTTAATTGTATGATAAAAGGTAGCGCAGGTTGATGCAATTGCATTCAGGACAAATTTGTAGAGATTTCAATTCGTTTTGTATTAACTTAAACTTGCATAGCCCCATTGTCATCCTATGAATAGGTTTTTCTTTGTTTATCTTTTTATCTATTGGTCTTTTCTTGACATACCATACTTATTAGTTGCTATATTATCTTTAATTAATTAGTTTTTATATATATTTTAGCATTTTTCTACTTTACAAATAAATAATTAAAATTAAATAAAAAAATAATTGACACTGTTGTGTATATATTAATAAACATATTTTGTAGAATATATTTTAGTCGAGAAGAGTATAATTGTAATTATTCTTTTTTTCTAATGCAAATGTAAGCTCTATATATAAACATATTAGTCAATATATAAGATCCATCGTATTTACAAGAAGAATGTGTGATAAATGGCTATCAATATAAAGTCAATCATGTATAAATTTTAAAAAGTAATAAGAGATAAATGTGGAACGCACATTCTCAAAGACTAATCTATAATAATATACACATATACAATTAAAGTGCATAGATAGTGTATACTTTGAGTATGTTGATAAACTAGTTGGCCAAAGAGTACATTTATGTAAATTTGCCTATTTAAACTAGTTGTTTATGTGTGTATAATTTATATGAAAAAATTAGTGTTAGATTCTCTATACATAGGACCTTTATAAATAAATAAATAAATAAATAAATAAGAAGTTAAATAGGATTATATTGTTATTTTACATATAATTTATAGTATTTTTCTTTTAAATTTTTTACCTCTATATATCTCAAGATGTTTAAATTTTTTCATGTTGTCGTATTTTATTTTTATCTATCTAGATCATTTATTTTCTAATATCGCAATTTTAATTTATTTTGCATCGTTCATGACATAATTCATGAACTTTATATTTTTCAAAAAACATAGAAAAAAGAATTGATGGTGACAATTGATGATTTGTCATATTGGTAAGTAATGCATTCATTTTTTAGTTTTAGTAAGAACAAAATCTACTAATAGAACCTGACAATTCTTTGAAAAAAATGTATTTCTAATATTACTTTCAGAAATAATAATATTTAAATATATTTAACTGAATGATTTTTTTTTTTTTTGCACTATTCATTACAAATTTGTATTGTTAGAATAGAAATATACTAAGAATGTATTAAAATAGTCTATGATTTTATGTGTGTCAATAAGAAATTGTCATCTAAACAATTATATTGTTTTTATGCAATATAGAAAACATGTTAATAGAAAAAAGGTTAACTATATGAAAATTAAAATCAACTTTATCGCATGAGTATTCGCCAAAAGAAAAAAAAACTTGAAAATATTTTTCGAAAGAATTCTTTTTCGACTAAAATAGACTTGATCCAGAAAGAAAATAGTCAAAAAAAACTTTTTAAATAATATTAATAAAAAATTTTAAAAAGGGTCAAAAGAAAATCCCAAAAAAGGTTTTAAACTATCCCAAAAAAAGGCAAAAAATTGACTTGATCCAAAAAAAAAAAAGTCAAAAACAATACTCTTCAAATTATTTATAATAATAAGAGAATCTAAAGTTTTGTTTTTTTAACTTTCAAGTACAATAGGATGAATCACTTCAAAAAAAAATCTTTATTACTTGAATAATAACTCATTAATTCAAAGTACTATTACTGTCAAAGAAGTTGAAAGACTAATCTTTTTATTCTAATATTTCTGAAAAATCAAAGTGTCAATTTTTTTAAATTATATTATTTGACAATATTTTTTAAAGAATCATAAAAAAAGGTGTATTTCAAAAAATATTTAATGAAATATAGTTTTCAAATTTATCTTTCTAACAAAATATGATCATTTTGATCCCGAATAAAATAAATAGAACTATACAAATTATTCATAAAATATACCCTTCACATTATATTTTAATTAAATGTATGTTCGGGGTCATCCATTATTGTTCCATTTACTTAGAATTGTGTAGGTTAGGTATGAAAATTATTTTTGGTAGAGTGTCATTCTGAGGTATGTCAAATCTGATTTTGAATTAGTTGGACTTCAATGCGGATTTTGAACATCGGATAAATAATTTTAAAAAATGTATACTCTCATAATAATATTAAGGATTTTCAAATATTTATAGTATTCAATTTAATAATATTGACATGACACACACGTGCAACGCATGTACATTAAACTAGTCTATTAATAAACATATTTTGTAGAATATATTTTTGTCAAGAACATAATATTTGAAATCATTCTTTTTTATTGTTATTTTTTTCAATGCAAATATAAGCTCTATATATTAACATATTAGTCAATATATAACATCTATTGTATTCATAGAAAGAATATGCTATAAATAGCTATCAACATAAAATCAGCCATGTACAAATTTTATAAATAGACAGAAATAAACGTGCAACGCATCTCAAAGACTAATATATAATATATACATACAACTAAAGTGAATAGATAGTGTATATTTTGAGCATGCTGATAAACTAGTTGACCAAAGACTCAAAGAGTACATTTACGTAAATTTGCCAATTTAAAATGGTTTTGTACTTTATGTGTATGTAATTTATATGAAAAAATTGCTCATATAACAAAATTCCGAACGATTGTAGGTGATAATTTCTACGTAAGTTGGAGAACTTAAAAATCACATTTTCGGGAAGCACAACTATAGCAAATAAGTTTAGCCAATGAATAGAACTACATGAGGAAGATTCGAAATCTCCGCCAGCTGAAGAGGAATCTTGGAGTAACAATAAAGTTAATTTTGTATAATTATAAGTCATGGGTTCAAGGCATAGAAGCAGTCACTAATGCTTGCATTGTAGATTGTCTACATCACACTCCTTGAGGTGCTCTTCAAGGCAGGATATTTTGTCAACTTTTATTTTGGGATAGACGGGCATAATTGTCAAATTAACTATTACGTGAACAGCTAGCTTTTTATAGTTGCAACACGAACACATCCAATATATAATGGATGCTTTATGTATGTTGAAGATTGTAAATTGACATAAACATTGAGGATTCATGTAACATAGGAGACTCCAACTTGCTTAAAATGTTGTGAGATATCAAATGACTTGTTAATCATTTTTTTCATATTAATCAGTATCCACATAGTAGTGGAATTGCGCAATACATAAATAATTCAAAAATTAGACTAGAATTGGTGGGGTGCGCCAGGCCTGGGTTGTAGTGCAACACCCAGGCGACGCGCAAAGGACCAAGATAGCAAGCTATCCTGATGGACCTCTCCCCTCAAAAAATTATGTTAATATCGTGTGAACCAATAGTCCACATATCAGATATTAAACTGATAAGAACAGATACTACACTTGATCTTAGCCAAAAGGCCGAGAAAGGTATGATTTGACAAGCTAACGAACATACGTTTTTGTAGCAGCGCCTTTCGGCTGTCTACGCATTAGCTCACTCCGATGTGGGACTATAAAATTAACCATGTTGCCTTTGCTTCATGTGTATAAGCTGCTGCTGCACATGGAAATGAATACCTGATGATGCCGCTGCTCAGTTGCATAAACAAAATGCATCAATATGCTCCCTACTTTGGAATGTTGATTTTGGCGTTGCACCTGTTCCCAAAATTGATGCAGATATGTGCAAGAAATTCCATTATTATCTATTTATTCGTTTTGCTAAATGTATCTCTTTAACATACCTGTAACTAGCTATATGAAGGGGAAGAAATTAAATCTAGTTAGCACCATTCTAAAGAACGTTACAAGCATCTACGACATAGTGTAAACAGTTGATTTCATATTAATAGAAAGAAACACACCTTCTCAGGAGATTTTGCTGAGCTATATATAGAATGGATATGAGGACTCATTTTTACTAAGGTAACCATTACACAAAGTTGATCAAATCTTTTATTGTATGTTTAACCTAGTTTGAAAGAGTTAATTGATAAAGTCCTCCTCTGAAATTGGAATTTGGCAACCAAATAGATTAACCTTATGGATGCTAGAGTAGCCGTTTCGATGTCCATCTTCTTAGAGGATCCCTTATCCTTTTATCGTTCGCAAGCCACTTTAGAGATCGAAGCAAGCTTAGAGAATCAACATTCTTAAATACTTAATTTCACAATGGATCGAGTTGTAGTTTACGTGTATATGTAATTTTTATGAAAATGTTTCTAGCTCATATAATTAACACAACTTTAAATCATTATAGGTTATTTCTATGTTAACTGGAGTACTTAAAAATCATCCACAATTTCAGAAAGCACGACTCCATAGCAAATATAATGAAAGGAAGTTTCAATCTTTTTGTTTATGATATATCAACTCTGGAAGCTTTGGAGTAATGATAAAGTTATTTTTGTGTGATTGTGGCATTTGCATCACCACTAAACTTAGAGCTATTATTCTTTTGTCTTTTATATTGTAATATGCTTTTGTATGTAAAATCTAATTTATAATTAAAACAGTACTAATTATATTTGTAGTGAAGCGTCTTATGGCTTGTTTGATCCAACTTTTGAGAGGCTGAAAGTCTTAGTTTTTTCGTTCAAAATAGTTTTTTATATGACTTTAACAAAATGTCACCATGAAATTCAAACTTCTGGAAAACCGTCGTAGCAAAAGTTAACAGTAAAAAAATTGTTAGTACAAATTAGTAACAAAAAAGGCTACATTATATTGCAATTCTGCAGAAGAAAACATTCCTCATTTTAATGTAGCTGCCAACTTAGAATTCTGCTTCCCAATTTCTACATGTTTGTGAAGACGACCTGTAAATGCATAGCAATAAATGAAAAGAAGATGATCATCAACTCCCCTAAATGAACGCTACTATCATTCTTGCTCTTTGGGAGGTACCTGGCCTAGAAATCCTGTGAATACGAGACCTAGGTCCATCAAACATCCAGCTATCCTCGTCTAGGGATTTAACCTCTTTGTTCAGTGAAGCCATCAGATCAGATTTGAGAACTGCAAACAGAACTAAGAGAACATTAGTTCTCAGAATAAAAACTGAAACAGATTATATCATCAGCAAACAACTGAAAATTTCTCGGATAAAGAAAGTCTGTTACATCATTGACCTAGTGTAGTTCATCTATTCACTGATAAGACAGGAGAAAATACTGCAAAGACTATGGCATTGGCTTTCTCAGTTTGATTAAAAAAAATTGTTTCAAACAACCCAAGAAGCCAAATTCAGTGGCCAAACATTCTGACTAATTGCAAGTAATGTTATTTTATTCAAAAAGGGGAGGTAAAGAACCATTCATTCTGTTTTGGTTGGTGTTTGCCTAATTACAATTATCATCAAGTTTTATAGAGCTAATAATTCAATTGGCTTAATCTGTGGTGATACTTCCCTGCTACCTAAAGATCCCACGTATAAGCGAAGTACTGATGGCCTAAACAAAGGCAAAAACCTTTTTCAATCAGACAGAAAGAGTCACATGAACCATTTAGGTCCTTTGTCAAGCAGTAAATGGTGCGAGAAGATAAATCTGAGGAAATGAGCTCAACGAACTGACAACAATTTACATCACAACAAACCTACAAATATTAGGTTCTCGCATCAATAGTTATCTGATATACCTGAACCAACAGCTAGACAGTGTAGCATTGCGAATATAAAAATGAGAAACAGGAAACCTAGTACAAGGCACAAAATTAAGTATCTTTCTACCTTATACAACACCATGCTAAAATCTTTGATATAGTAGATCCCCCCCCCCCCCCCCCCCAAAAAAAAGGGGGGAAAATCCTCAATATAATAGATATAACCTTCTGAAATATAGTTTGCATTAGTTTTTCACCTTCCACTTTCGAATAAAGAGCACTTATTGTCTACTTCATCATTTATCAAACTAACTTTAGGATGCGGAGGCTGTTCTAGATGCATGAATTTAACCATCTCGTCAATAATTGAAAAAAAATTAACCAAAAAGTAGGATGATTTAAAAATATTTCTTTGCTAGAAAACATCTAGCAGAGACTATAAGTGATGAAAATTTGATGGGATAAACAATGATCTCTTGGATGTGTGGTTCATCAATCACTGCACGAAGCTAAAAAGAATCCTAATAAAACATGTTTCAGTTTTTATTTTTTTAAGTATTCTTTGGCACAATGAATGTTTTCTACACATGATGTTCGCACATGCGTTACTTGAGAGTTACCAGGGTATCTTCAGTTAGGTGGTCCTCGATTTCTATTACTTCCATCTTAGGAAAATGGAAATTAAACCAGTAGACGATTGGCTTCTAAGTTATTCCTTCAGAAAATTTGAAAAACATCAAGGCTTTACCAACATCCATAATTTCATACAGAAACTAAGAGAAGTATTCACTTAATAACTCTGTCCCGTCCAGCAAAAATGGAGTCAATGTCATTAAATTTAAAGGAGCTTTCAGCATTTTCCACCAATGACAAAGAAAAAGATGCCAGTATTTGAGTAAATGAAACACATCCAATTGAATTTCCCTCACATAAAATGTAAGACTAACTTAATCCTTTGATATCTAGTCTTGACATTCAGACTTCTAATGATTAACACAGTCACGACTATAATCATCATTCTCACTACATGATTTCTACAAGAATAAACTAAATCACCATCACATTTTACCTATTTGAAATATTAGCCCTATCATTTCCACCCATATAGCCCAGGGTGTGATGCCTGATAATCTATACAAACACTGTTGCTACTTAGTCATTTGATCAGAAATATGGTGCTCCTCCAAATTCACAAGAAGTCATTCAAAATTATACTTCTTTCAGACAGAGTGAAAACACTCACTTTCATTATTGACAAGTGAATTTACTCAAAACTTATTAATCAATATGTATCTAAACCAACAATTTAAAACTATCGAGCAACAAAAGTTATTACAAATGGCCCTCTACTTGCCTTTTACTTCTTATAAACAAAGTAACCAGCACTCCTTGTCTGCTTTATTAAAACTACCCATATAACAAGAAGATCGATCTAGATTACGACAGAGTTTCCTTACAAAAACTTTTAATAAGAAAATACAACTTTATTATTGCATAATAAAATGTATCCACTCCCCACTTAGTGTGATTTCATTGGGTAATGTTGTTGTCGTAATAAAATGTATCCATTGAATCACAATAATAAGTATATTCATTTTACTATTAAAGAAAAAAATGATTTATAAGGTTTAACCCACTAGTCACATAAAAAAGGTAAGAAAAAACACTTAAAACCAATTAAACTTATTTATTTTCACGGGATATAGAACAATATAGACATGATAATGATACACAAAAGTATACAAAACTTAAAATTGAGCTTTATTAATAAAACACATAATCAGTGACTAAAGCATATTAAAACTCTCAAGACTAGAATTTTGTATACCAGCATAACTTTGAAAGTTTTGCAATAAATACAGAATTTTAGTCACAGGAATTTGTAGCCTAAAGTAAAATCAACAACTTAGGATAATCAATTGCTCATATTGTCAATATCAAGCACATATCGTGAATTCATGCCTAGCTTGAGGTTTATTAGCTGATTTGCAAAATAAATTAGTCTTTTTCCAAGCAAACAGATTTTTACATGAGAACTAATTATAACTGATAATCTAGAAACGTTAAACAAAAAAAAAGATGCGAAATTGTAGTGACCTTGAAGAGCCTCGGCTTTGCGGTCTTGAAAGGAAAGTTGATCAGTTGGATAATTCAAGTCATCAACGGCTGTAGAAGATGAAGGCCCTACATTTCCTCCGATTATCGCCATCGTCGAACTCGATGACCTCGCCGGTGACGACGACAACGAACTCCCAGTGCTCATTTTTCCCTCTACTTTTCCCTCCTTCGCCTGAACATTCAGATTTCAGAGTCCCGAAACCCTATAGGCGATCAATTAAATTTTCGAGAAATAACAAAATTATTCCCCTGTGTTTGAGATAGCTTTCAAAATGGTCCTTTAAGGCTTTAATATATGTTGGCTCCATACTTAATTTCATTTGGCACCAATTTTAAAAAAGAGAAATATTATTTGCCCACAAAATTTTGACCCAATTTCAACATTAATTTTCTAAATATTTTGAATTATTAAAATAAAAGTCTATCATTTTAAAAATAAATATGTTTCACTAATTCAAAAAAATTATATATTTTAGTTTTAAAATTTTTTGTGATTTCTGTTGACATCCAATTTCGGCCCAACACTTCTAGAAATTCACGTTTTTTATGTTAATATTTTAAAATAGTTCAAGTCATTTTTATTAGCAATCTTTGACCAATTCGTATTGATTTCGTCTCATGGTCAATTTGATCAATTTCTCCAAAAATTTGATCACATTTTTAATAGTCATATTTGTAATTCAAGTGGCTATTTTTCTAAATTTTAAGTCACCACACCCTATACCCATTTTATTTTTCAGATTTTGGACCAAAACATTGGTCCAAATGTTCCCCAACCCATTTTGTTTCCAGCCCAGCTCTATTTACTAACCCAAAAAAATCCTAGCCCAACCCATACTCCCAAACCAGCCCAGTCCATATAGTACCCACCCCGGCCCAAGACTAAAAAACCGACCCGACCCATTTAGGTTGAAGAAGAGGAGTAGGAAATGGGTC